>BQNB010001085.1:125348-144344 GCA_026074375.1 Tanacetum coccineum
TAATAATTATCCTCTAAATAATCATATAACACTTGCTTGATGTAAACATTTAATTGTTTAATGCCCGTTTACATTGAATGATCATTTTTAGTTTACGCGATTTAACTTAACGTTTACGGTTTAAGAGAAAACGCGTAAAACCCTAAAAATAAATCGTGCATTACATAATGTCGTACAATGACCTAAAACACGAGGTGTTATACTATTCTATAATTAAGGGGGAGTATAATAATATGATTCATTCTGCATGCACTCTTGTTCTCCCAAGACTTAGGTAGCCTCATGTGAATTCCGGACATTAACTTGTTTTTAATTCACTAATTGTCAAAAATTGTAACCACATATGCAATTTTTGAGGGTAGAATAGTGATTAAAATGTGATCAATACGGATTAATAACGGATATGATCTTCAATCTATAAGTGCGTTCCCAAACCTCGCATGTGCAAAACTCTTTCATAATATGGCGCATATGTGTAAGGGGGAGTTTTTTTTGGTAACTCTGGAAACACTCAATGTGTCTTAAACGATTTCTCAGACACGTTGATTGAAATTTTATTAAATGGTTTTATGGATCTTCATGGCAATACCCTAAAGACCGACCAACTGTTGTTTAGGCGGTTAAGGTTAGATATATTTGTTCCATGATCTAGCCAGAACCGGAGGGATCTACCCAGAAACACTCCATTAGATAGAGTAGAAGTCCTAGGTATGATTGAAAAAATGAGTAAAGTGAGAATAAGGGAATAGTGCTGACTGAGATGGAGCTAGTGCTGGAACAAACCCAACAAGGTACTAGTCATGAAGTCTCGGTAAGCACTAAAGGGGTTAAAGAAAGAAAAGGGTGAAAAGAAAGAAGCCCTCCATACAACCCTTGGCAGAAACCGGGTCAATACATAATCTATCGGTAATCACTAAGATGATTCTGATATTGAAGACTGACATCATGGACCCAGTGAAGTAATGTACAACCCTCCCTAGCCACTCAGAATCTCTTAAAAGATTTTGTTTCATTTCTCACGGAGATCAACATGTTTCTATCGGCTTTCTCATTCCGAGATCGTTGATATTGAAAAGGTGGCAGTCCGCTCCAGCCTCTGATTACCAAATAACAAATGTGCACTTATAGAGTCTAGAGCCAACGAGATCCATCAAAAATCTCACTAGGATACAAATTCCAATATACAAAATGTCGTACATCATTATACAACATTTGGTATCAAAAAGTCCTACGCATTATCCTTGTGATAATTGCGAGAACATCATATGATACTCTTTAGTATTCACAGTGACGATGGAAATCCTTCTTGAGCCAACATCAAACAAGCTCTTGGTAAGTGACTTGCGAGATTCTAAATGAATCAAGCTTGCGTCAACTTGATATCGATTTTGGTCTAGTATATGAATTGACGACTCAATCAGAAAGATAGTAGCTATCTGATTCACTCTTACTGTGATGCCTGCTTTGAGACGTCCCGATAATGAGAACAAGCAGGTATGATGAATCTAAGGCAATCGCGTTAGAAGATCTAATACTTTGAGTTGGAAACCCTGTCAAGGAGGTTCTTCTAAATTGAACCTACCTGATCACAAGTACAATATTTATACTGTAAAACGGTCCTCACAGAACCAGAGGTTAATGTAACCGAACTCATGACGAATGACAAAGCCATATTCGTCTATATCTGCTGTTTATCACTAACATCAATTTTCACGTATAAGTGACAGCGTTACAACCTCATTCTTCCAGCGGAGTCAAGATTCAAGACCTCATGCTCAATCAACAAAGATAAATACATAATGAAAGGTCAACACATGTTCAAAGTCCTTCGCAATCTCTGATAGTACAAGCACCTTCCTCAAAAGAACATCTTTTTGACAAGAATAGTCGGACATAACAAAGATATAATCTTACAAGTAGGATCAAGTACTACTTCCTACGATGAATTTGGTACAAGTAAATCATGTTAAATAAAATGTTGAGTGGATTGTTCAGCAAGCTTTCAAGAACTTGACCATGAGATGAGACACAAAAGCGCAAGTGCGGCAATAAAGATTCAAGGATAAAGATTCACAGATCTCAGTAGTCCAAGACAAATCAAGTTCCCAAAGACATGATATCAGTATTTTTATTCAAAATAATATCAAGTTAAAGATTCAAGATCCAAGATCACAGCATGCAAAATGATCTTCAAATGAATTTCCCAGAGCACTATTCAGGCTCAAGACTCAAGAACGTCACAAAGAAGGATCCACAATTGAATGGACCACAAATGCCGTAGGAGGGAGATTTGTTGTGCCGTCGGTTTTGTTAGTAAAAAGGGTGTCAATAACAATGACGGGGCGCGGGAGGGTTCTTGTGAGGGTAAGAAAACTTCTGTGTTAGAGGGAGCGTGGGGGAGAAGGCAGTCGTACGTTAGCATGTGAGCTATAGGATAATGTTGGGTTATGATTGACCAAATGACAGTAGCGTGTGTGGCTTATATAGCCTCATTGCACTTATGATGCGTCAGGTTCGTGCTAGGACAACCTGTGGCTGTCTTAAAGCCCATTCTTAGCTTGGTCCGGCCCATATGACACATAAGAAAGCCCACAAGGCTTGTCCACTCTATGTACTATTTAAAGCTCTCTCCAAGTATGGAGAGGGTGTTACTTCTCATTTTCTTTCTAGTGCAAGTAACAATTTTCTCTCTTTGTCTCTCTCTCTAGTTCTTTCTTTCTTTAAAATCTTTTCTCTTATTTTGTGTTTATGGTGATGAAATGATAGCATGTAACAAAGCTTTTGTTTTTTATGAACAACAGAAATTTTCTTGAAAAATATCTAGCAATAAGCAAGAAAAAAAAGGGATTACAATGTTTTAATACAAGCCGAATCTGGATCAGCTAACTAGGCTAGCCGATTTAAACTCTTATTCCGGTGACAAATCCACGAATGAGATAAGATCTTTATCTCTTCCATTAGAGTGTCTTTGCGTGGCGGCTTCGATCAAAACAAACTCTATTACAATATCTCCAAATAATCCAAGTGGCTGTGCAAATTAAATGATAAGTTGACAACATCAAAAACAGACCTTAATTTGTCAATGTTTCAAGGGGAACCGAATGACTCCATGACAAAAGATCGTGAAGTTGTCTTGGGTATTCTATTCACCTATGCCACATGACAAAAGATCATGAAGTAAAAGCTTTTGTTGAGGATATTGTTCTAATATATTGTATTATGTTTTTATCTTTAGAAAAAATAAATATAAGCGAGAATGTGTATATATGTACTTGCTTGCATGCATTTGTATAGTACTTTAGTACTGGTACAAAATTGTACCAATGCGGCTAATAATTATTTTTGAGTTGTACATTGGTCCACTCCACACACCCTAAATAATTGACCCCAAGTCCCCAACAATTGGTCAACTTTAGGACAGCATAGTAAATAAGTTCCTCACTACGAGTTACTATTGTTTTTGAACATAAAGATAGATTTTTTTTTAACTGCCAAACTTTATTAAATTAGCAAGGAGCTAAATACTAAAACAATTACATAGACGAAGTAACAAGGGACGAGTTTTGTAACCACCCGACCCAACTAAACTGCTTATCACTACTACTAATCCAAATAAAAGTCATCAAAACAAAGTTATCAAAGAAGACGTTTTGCCTCGGTCGCACTACTTGAAAAACACACGCGTTCCTATGAGCCACACGTGCCACCAAAGCAAAAAAAACGAAGCCTCCAAAACAATCTTTTGCATCCTCTTTAGCCGAAGATTCAAAAACCAATCTAATCATTGTTAAAACGAAAGCAACATCGGAATCTGAATATCCGACCAACGACCAAACAACTCATAAACTTGCGATACGAACGAGCACCGAAAGAACACATGATTCGTATTTTCAGCGACTTCACCACAGATTGGGCAAAGGATTGACGGCACATCAAACCCACGAACATCGAGATTTATACGCGTTGGAAGTTTATCTAACAAAATCCTCTACGCCAATATATTTACCTTTTGAGGAATAACTTTGCACCATCGCATAGGCTCACTACCTGATATTAGTAACTTCTTATCTATATACCTACGGCTGACCCAACTGTGAATGACCGAGAGCCGTCCAACGTCCATACCCATGTATCAGGAACCGGAGATAGAATAATCAATGATATAGCAGAATGCATCTCCATCACCAACGGGCATTTGGTCCAATGGTATGGAGGTCTCCTAGGCAAGGTCTCATATTCGAGTCTTGTAAAGGGAAGGGTGCCATTGCCTTCTGGGCTGGACCCTACCTGGTTGTGTGGGCTCGCTACGCCTTCTGGGCTAGGGGCCATGTAGCCACAAATTGCCGTTCCAAAAAAAAAAGAATGCATCTCCATCATTTGCACTTCTTCTATCCCTCCACGAGGCAATCTTCGATATGAACCCAACCCATCTCTCTGCTCTAACTTTGCAACTAGTTTAGAACGACCAATATGCATGGTATTTCTTTATTTAGATTATTTTGGGATAGCAAGTTTTTATTTCAAATGTATGCGGCTTAATCGGTTATCACATGCCCGTTTCTAACCTTTTCTCTCAACCTTCAAACGTGTAACTAATGAAATGATGCAGTGATGTTTTTCATAAAAAACTGTACACGCAACAACATTTTATAGGTGGTATTTATTAGTTTATAAAACGGGATTGGGACATATTTATCGTCTAATGTAGTATAATCTATTGCCTAATACTAGTATTGACACGGTATTGGTGAATATTATTGTAATGACAAAAGCATAACGTAGCTTGCAATGTCTAAATACACAATGTCACAAAATGATGGGTTGTTACACTTGTAATAAACAAAACAGTAAATGAAGATCGAATATGTTGTGGCATGCATACACAACCACAAATCATAAAAGTTGGTTTACTGCAAAGAAAAACAAGTGGAGTTTGAGTAATTTTTTCTAGGACTGAATCAATAAGTAGTGGTGTGTCAGAATAAAGATAGTGATTGTATACATACATATATATATATATATATATGCATATATAGCTATCTAGTGTCATGATGTGTATGGAATTATAAGGTTTGGTCATACTGATAATTCATAATAAATGGAGGTTTATGAGTGGAGGTTTGAAAAAAGTGGATACTTGTGGACCTTTGCATATCATTTCAGTGTAAATACAATATTAAAGATAGCTACCATTATTCATAAACAGTCACATAGATAGAGAAAGAACAACTATGTGTATGATGTATGTGTGTATGTGTGAGAGACAAGGGTATAAATGTGAGCCTGTGAGGTATCCATGAAGGAGACCTTATAAAAGGGAGAAAAGGGTGTATGGTTTTCACTTCTTTTATTGCAAAAGATATATACTTGAAATGGAAGAGATGCAGCTAAGCCAACTAGCAGTAACACATTTGCTACAACAAACATTGAGAAGCTTTTGCATTCATGAAAACTCACAATGGGTTTATGCAGTTTTCTGGAGAATCTTGCCAAGAAACTATCCTCCACCCAAGTAAGCAAAACCCTAACAAGTACACTTTTTCATTTTTTCTTTTTCTTTTTTAGACCATGTCTTATCGATACTTTTTGCGTCTTTTTAGTGCACACGTTTTATGTGTAACACGTCTCACTCAGATTGGCCAGGCATATTTTCTTTATGACATGATCATTTCACAAAAAAATACTAGTTAAAATTTCATTTTTTTATTGCTTTGAGGAAATTTGAACAATAATGGAGTTACTACTTAAAGGTATTACTGTATTATGATTGTTGAATTATTATAACAGGTGGGATGGTTTAGGGGGAGCTTATGATAGGTCTAGAGGCAACAGAAGAAATTGGTATGTTATTATGTACCTTTCTTTTGTGTATATATTATTATCATTATCAATGCTTAAATTCCTTATTATGATTGTCATTTTTCATATGATATATAATTCTCCAAGTTCATATATAATTAAAAAAAATCAATTGTTTATTAAACTAGATATCATCATAACTAAGTAGTTGTAGGTTAAGGTTAAGTATAACACAATTGTCTGATAATGTAAGGTTGTTCTATAAACAGGATATTGGTATGGGAAGATGGTTTCTGCAACTTTGCAGCATCATCACCAACTGAAATTAACACGGGAGATTGTTCGGTATATGCTGATCATGAATACCAACAATGTCAAGGGCTTCAACCTGAGCTCTTCTTCAAAATGTCCCATGAAATTTACAATTACGGAGAAGGGTACTTTCGTAACTACACATTCGTACTCGAATTCTAGTTAACTTAATGTTGCATGCTTTCCTATATTTTCATCCTAATTAATGTCATCTTGATATTATTTTCTTTAAATAATTTCAGATTAATTGGAAAAGTTGCAGCTGATCAAAGTCATAAGTGGATTTTTAAAGAGCCAAATAATCAAGAAATTAATTTCTTGTCTGCTTGGAATAATTCAGCTGACTCAGTAAGCACATTTTATATTCTATATATTTAATAAAGTCCTATTAATATCTACACAATGGCTTCAAACTCATTTATGGGTTCTTTGTATAATTAATTGCAAAAGCATCCACGGACATGGGAAGCTCAGTTTCAGTCTGGTATAAAGGTAGAGTATGATACCACATTTATGAATAATGACTCTATACTAATAAAGATTAATGTTGTTAAAATCTTGTTTGTACTCAAATGTGATGTTCATAATCTATGCAGACTATTGCTTTGATTGCTGTTAGAGAAGGTGTCATTCAACTAGGATCCACTCACAAGGTATATTTTATAAAATTTATATGATTATAACAATATCTTATGCCTTGGTGAACATTGTTAATATTTATAGTAGTAACTAATATCATTGCTAAATATTTTGATACTATATTATTTATACTATCTTGTGATATTTTTATATGTCACATAACACATAATTTCTTGACATTTAGCTCTTCCTAAACAAGAGGCTAACCCTCTCATGAAGGTTTTTAACAGCTTTGTAGTAAGATGAATAAAAGTAGTGGCAGTGACCTTATATAAGTCAGCTTTATAAAAGTCAAACATGCATGAATCTTTACAGAAAAGTAATAAAGGACCTTTATCACTTAAACTGATATTAGTCACTAGTTAATCAAAAGCTAACTATTTGAAAAGGTTATTGAGGACTTGAGCTATGTGGTGCTACTAAGAAAGAAGTTCAGCTACATAGAAAGCATACCAGGAGTACTATTACCTCATCCATCATCCTCGGCGTACCCATTTAAAGCCGAGGACTACAACGCCTCTGAAGCATGGCATTTTCAAGGTGGAAATATATCAATGTTACCACCACAACATGATCAACTTTGTCATAGGTACAACTACAACCAGGCAATGAATATAACTCCTTCAATGAGCAGCCTTGAAGCTCTCCTGTCCAAACTCCCTTCCGTCGTCCCAGTTTCTTCATCACCACCACCCGTTCCACCATTTTGTGAGGCGACAACGCCACCACAATATGTGGTGGCAGTAAGCAAGCCGATGGAGTATTGGGGAGTAGAGGCAAAGGAGGAGGTTGATGATCATCAAGAAGATGTAAAGGATGGTGGAGAGTGTAGCAGTGCAATGTCTTCTTATAACTATGAACATTATGGTTATCATAATCATGATTTGAATGTAAGCAGTTGCATGCACAACAATGGATATTAATTGAGACTAAATAACAGGGTTGATTTATATTAGTAGAAGATTGTTTAGTATATAGTTTACTTGCAAGTCATGGTTCCAACCCTTTTCATATTTAGTTTTATCCTTTTTTTGGTGTGTTATTTTTAAATAAAACGATGAAAATAGTGATGTAGATTTCTTATAGCTATTTTTGTAAGTTTGATATCCATGTAATGTTTTTTTACAAGATTTTGGATAATAACATATGACAGACAAGTTTTTAGTCGCTGTACGTTCTAGTCTTTAGAGAGTCGGTTTCAGTTCATGTTTTGAGTAATACAACTCATTAAGCGCGACGTTGTCTTGACTGAAGGCCAACGTCATAATTAAGGTGACCATCATACTAATTTGTTAACACGAGCCTAGCTATGTGCAGATCAGTTTGATCATCTCTTGACTTCAATCAAATTTGTTTGTTTAGGTCTATCATGTAGGCAGAATTGCCATTTATAACAGAAAGGTCACATGGTTTGTAACTAGATATTGAGACCATAACGACTCTTTTCTATTGTTAGCTCTAGTACATACGTGGTTGGTCCCGAGCCGGGCTATAACTAGCCTTTCTCTTAATTACCTATGTAGACGACCAGTCATTGGTCCAATTGGTCCCGGTCTCTATTGATTATGGTATATGAACCAGAGAGGAATTGATGGTATATCGATTGGTCATAAGTCATAACTAAATGCTAATTGTACTAAATTGGTCCAATGGAACATTCAACGACGAATTCATTATCCCCGATCTAATCATTCGTATAACCTTGTTAGCTTTGATTCTCTTATAACTGATATAATTCATTCCCAACCTTAAGGTCAAAACATAAGAGATGTTTAAGTAGATATCTCTTTGCGCAGTCTTAATATAATCATTTTCTTTGGCGTCCCTTCTGAAAACTCGTAATCTGTTTGAATTTTTAGTAATTCTGAAATAGAAGAATCTAACTATATTTGAAAACACAATGTAGCAAGTAACAAAAAAGACATCGATTCATCTGTTAGGCTGCTTATTTGTTACCACAGACCACTTAATCCGTTACCACAGTAATACCAAAAACTTGACGTCTGCTTAGGCGTGTGAGTACTGTGTGCTTCTATAATGACAGATGTTAAAACTAACATTGGAGATTTTTTTGGCCAAAACATACAAGCAAAAACGTATTACTTATATGCAGCATACCAACTCGAAACTGATAATAAAGACTTAGAAAAGAGAAGTAACTTTATTTTCGGATTCATAACCAACAAATCTAATGTATAAGTTCATGACTGAAAAATTACTCTGTTGCCACAAATGTTTTTGACCGCCCAAAAGTGGTGCGATAATTAAAAGTGGTACCATGGGTCCACACATACCCCACTAAAACACAAACATAACACAAAAAACAAAAAGTAAAAAACAAAAACAAAAAAATTGAAAAAGTCCCACCGCATGGGCTGGTATTCTCGACGCGAGCACCGAAGACGCCAACAGCGGTGTTGTTTTTGACGCCATGGTGGGAGCTGGTGGACAAGGCAATGCTTCCACCCCATTGTACCCAATGCTCTTAAAATGAGCAAGAAGATCAGCAATCGAGCACTTTAAGTGTTCTTTCTTCTTGTCTCCCGCATCTGTATGTTTCTCCTCATCTCTAAGACGCACACTTACCTGGAAAGAAAATATTCAGATGTTATCCTTTTACATCATTTACATTGACACGCCACAAGATGCAAATAACCTTTATTTAATGCTGAGTATAAATCGTCTAACCTTTCCAGTGTTTGCTTCATCTTCGCCAACAACTAGTATGTAGTTGTATTGTGCCAGCTGAGCTTCTCGCACCTACAGTGATATAAGTATATAATCATGTTAGTTTGGTAAATTCAAAGGAAAAGGGTCAATCCAACCTGGCCCGATAGACCTGTATCAAAGACAACCCCTTACCGACCGGCCCATTTTACCACCTCTAGTCAAAATGAATGAGACCTTAATCACTAAACTTCTGGTTGCATTATATAACCATCAACATCCCCATATCGGAATTAGTCAAGCAAAAATAGAGGACAGAACTTAAAACACACCTTTTTTTGCAGTTTGCGGTCAGATGTATCAATATCAACATAGTAACCAGCTTTATGAATCGCGTCTTTAACCTGTAAAGAATTTAACACAAAACAAGTGTCAACAACTTTATCAAATGTAGAATGGTTTCAGACATTCGTTGCAAGTATATAAACTAAAAATACCTGTTCTCCATAGGCTTGCGATTTTTCAGAAACCGGACAAACAATGGCTTGACGAGGACTGAGCCAAAATGGCCATTTTCCCTCATAGTGTTCCAGAAGTATGGCAAACATACGTTCAAGCGACCCTAATACAGCTCGGTGTATTATAACAGGTGTCTCCTTTTTATCATCCTCTGCTGCATATGATAAGTTGAAACGTCTAGGAAGGTTGAAATCCAACTGTAACACGAAAATTAAATCAGTAGTTTTAATAATAATGCTATTAATAAATTTGGCTACAAGATTAAAAATAAGTTACCTGTAATGTTGCAAGTTGAAATTTGCGCTTCATAGCATCACAAACAGAAATATCAATTTTTGGCCCATAGAATGCACCATCGCCTTCATTTATTTCCCATGGTTTCTTCAGTTCATTTAATGCTTCTGCAAGTGCATCTTCGGCTTTTTTCCATGTTTCTACGTCTCCAACATATTTCTCAGGCCTCTATAAAAAAAATAGTGTACGGAAAATTGAGAAGTTATAAAAAATATTGCTAACACAGTATTATACTCAATAATGAGAGTACAATGAACTACATACTGTTGATAATCTTAGCTCATAAGTGAAACCGAATATACTGTAAGCATAATCCACGAAGTCTAATGCTCTCTTCACTTCTTCTTTAATCTGTATAGATCAAGGAAATAAATTAGAACAAATTTTGTCAAAATTAATTATTTGGACAATAATTTTTTCTGATAAAAATAAGAAATTTATCTCACCTGACATTCCCTACAGAAGATGTGAGCATCGTCCTAGAAATGAAAGAGCCATCGGTCAGATTTGAGAAAAGATAAAAATAACAAGGACAAGATAGAGGAAACGAGTTGGTTACCTGGTGAAATGTGCGGAGACGGGTCATCCCACTCAATGCACCACTGGCTTCATTCCGATGCAGGACACCAAAGTCAGCTAGGCGGATTGGAAGTTCTATATATGAAGCAAATGGTGATATTAATCTCTCATGATGCTAATTTTGATACGCAAAATAAAACCTTTTAAAGAAAAATCAATAGAGAAATTGACCTCTATAAGAACGAGCTTTCTGATCAAATATAATGCAATGACATGGACAGTTCATAGGTTTAAGTCCAAATTCTTTGTGATCAATCTGAATAAAAGAAAACATAAAACAATGTCATATTCTATAAGAACAATATATTTTAGATAAGTAAAATAAATCTGTTAAAGGCAAAAATGCATATGATAGTATTTTTTAGCCGTTATAGCGACTAATTAATTACTGCAAGAGAACTTACATCAAGTAGAAACATATTCTCCTTATATTTAGCCGCATGGCCTGATGTTTCCCACAGTTCCATATTACAAATATCAGGAGTTTCAACCTGCCAAAACATTTAAGATTATGAATAAATGTTAACAACATGCATTATAACAAAAGAGAAAAAGAAACAAAATACTCTACCTCTTCGTAACCTCTTTCCCAGTACTGATTTCTTATAAAAGTCTTCAGTTTATTATATACTCTAGTTCCATGAGGCAAGAAGAAAATACTTCCTGGGCTGAAATTTGTTAATTTGTTTAAACATCTATGCCATATACAACATTAAGACTACATTTATGTCACAAAGAAATCAACGGGTTCTGAAACTTACCTACACGGGTGGATGAAGAATAGTTCTTGTGTTCTACCAAGCTCTCTGTGGTCATTCTTTTTTGCTTTTTCTAGCTGGAGCTTATAGTCCTGAAATTGAACAGCTACTAATATTGATGAAAATTCTAAAATTTAAGTAAAGGTCGCAACGACTGAATTATGATAACATAATTGACCTTTAAACGTTTTTGATCAGGGTATGAAATCCCATACACTCTTTGTAAGCTCTCGCGCTCTTTTTCTCCTTTCCAATAAGCAGCTGATGCCTATAATTAGGATCAAAAGGTATACTACATATTAATATGCGCACTTGCTAATATTGAAAATCATTACATTGTATTTAGAGTTTACCTTCAAGCATTCGAATGCTTTAACAAAAGATGTGTTTGGTATATGAGGTCCACGACACAGATCCACTAACGGGCCACACCTGTAAACTGTGATTAGTTCGTCTTCAGGTAGGTCGTTAATAAGTTCAACCTGAAATTAACAAAAATCAAACTTTTTTATTAAGATGCACAGGCGTGAACGATCTACCTTTATCGAAATTAACGGAGATTTATCAGATAGATAGATTTACCTTAAACTTATTATCAGAAAAGATATCAAGAGCTTGTTTCCTTGATACTTCAATTCGCTCAAAAGCTTGTTTTTCCTGAAAATAAAAAACGTGAAGGCGTATTATTGGTCCCTTGCCTTTAATCATGCGATAACTGAATAAATCAGTAACAAGGCAGTATTACTGCAATCATAAACTTGTATGAAAATGAAATAGGATTATACGTGAACAGCTTTCTTTGCTCCTTTAACAATTTCTTCGAAGTGGCCCTCATTTAAACCTAAATCTCCATAAAAAGCGTCGTAGTAAAATCCCTGCTCAAATCAACAAGTAAATACCATATAAGCTTATAATTAAACAACTTTAACATTGGTTATATAAAACAGTTACTGATCTCCAAAAGCAGGACGGCTCTTGTGCATAGGTGTTGAGAGATCGGAGTATCGGACTAAAAAATCATAAACTATGAATCGTGCAATATATCCTTTTCCCAAAATCGAATCGAGTGGCATAGCAAGGTGCTTGTTGGAGATGCACAATCTTCAACATCTTATAAAACTTGGGTCATATTTTGCAGGCTAAAATTAAGATTGTGTTTACTTCTAGAGTCTTTACATAACCCAAATGCCAAAACTTTGGTATTGTGTTTCGTTACCGCTGACTATGATATTTGATTATTTCAAAATGTTTAAGTAGTTTCAAGTTAAACAGAACAGAACAAAAAAACGGCACAATACCTCTCCTTTTATACTACACGGGCCAATACACAAATTGCAACCATATGTCTTTTCTAGTGCCTGAAAAACACACCCAAAAAAAAACACAAAGAAAATAATCATTGATTAAATACTCGAAACTCATTTGCATGCTTTGATAAGGATATGATCTTTAACACGATACCTGACCAAGTATATGAGCACTCGAATGCCAAAAAGTGTCACGACCCTCGTCACTGTCAAATGTAAAGAATTTGATGTCACAGTCACCTTCCAAAGGCCTTGACATGTCCCAAAGCTTACCGTTCACTTTTGAAATTAACGCAGTTGATGCTAAGCTCTTTTCAAACTCCTTAGCGATATCTAAAGGAGTTGTTTCCCATTTTTTCCCTTCCTTCACACTCCCATCAAAACTAACCCTGCAAAGTACAATGCAAAACCAGTACAACATTCATATTCAGTGCCCGTATCTTATTTTTACCATATTTGGGTCACTAAGCTTCAAGTTAGGCGACTGTAAAAAATACTAAAATAGGTCATTTGATATATACTACGTAGTATATGTTTAGTGACTGGATGTCAGGATGTCTACCAAACGATCATAAAAGCATGAATGTGAAAGCATGAACATATTATACTGGCGCATTATAGATTATATCTGACCGTATTAAGTAATAAGTTTAGCAATTCTACTAGAGATATTCAGTATACCCAAAATCATAAATAAACCTAGCTAGAGAATGCCGACAAAGATACTAATTTTGATCGTGCTGGTTTATATAACGTACTCATGGTTCACAAAAATACTGTTTTGCATATGATAGAAAACGTACTCATGTAACATAAACTCTTTCCATCGATCAATCATACGAAACCATAAATAAATATAATAGCTTACTTGATGGGTTCACCCGACATTGATTTAAGGCGAGCTAGTTGCTCGGCTTTGATGGATTCGAACAACCCAATTCTTTTTTGAATAACTGTTTGAAGATCATAAGGATGATGATGATCATCATCATCACATATGTTTGCCACGTTTTTTTCCATTTGTGTCTAGTCGATGATGATTTTAGCAAGCAAGGAATGATTTTTGAGAAGAGATATAATATCGATATATACTGTTAACAGTTTCTTTTTGGTTTATATAAATGACTTACCAATGACATAATTGTCATATATAAACCCTGCGACAAGTAACTTGGGGAACAAGGAATTCAGTTTAATTAGGATCAACTACAATCTTTGAATATTAGTGACAATAATAAGTAGGTAATACGTAAAGCCCAAGTATTGATATAGATCGAGTAATAAAATCCTGGAATTTAGTTTAAGATTTAATTTCATTTGATACCAAACTTAGCTTGGATATCAGGGACTCGTCCTCACCCTCCATCTCCATATCATCCGACGAAGAAGATTAAATCCTTAATTTACACTGCATGGGTATCTTGGTCATTTCAGTCCACTATATAAATATATTTTTCTTTAACAAACACTCATTCAACACACACAAAGCATGTTTTTTTCTCTCTCTAACAACAACAGATCAATCAATCACCAGGAACAAATACATTAGATCTGATCCTAACATCTAATCATCACAAGCATCATTATGAGCATTATAAGCATCACGAACATCTAATCGATCGATTTTCGATGGATTATCTCATTCTTCAGTTGATTAACATCAGGTTAGATTCATCAGATGTGTTCTTATTTTAGCTTATTTGATGTGAATAAGCATATTAATTTATCATCATCCAAATTTATAAGCTTATTCAGCTTATTTTGATCGAATATCTTAATTATTTGTTATTAGCGATAAACTAATTTATTTAGATCCTTTATATGAATAAGTTTATGTATCATCATCATTTGAATTTGTGTTGCTGAATTATAAGCTAGTTTATTAGCTTATTTTGATGAATTACAAGCTATCTTATTAGCTTATTTATGTTTCTAGTGTTAATAAGCTTTATTATTAGTTATTTTTTTATGTTCTGAATAAACTCTATTAGATTAATTTGTTGATATAAGCTGAATTAAGGTGTATTTAGCTTATCAGTTAGCAATAAACAGTTTTAAGTAGCTTTTAGTTAACATGTTTGATATATCATATATGATACTTTTCATACGTATATCATATATGATATTGTTTTGTCATATGTATATGACATGTGATTATCATATATGATATTTTATTTTTTCAAAAAACAGTTTATTTATTCTTTTATATTCATTTTATATTTTCAGAACTGAAGAACATGAATGTTTGTTTATTATGTGGAAGTTTTGATCACAAGAAGAGGAGGTGCCCTAAGAGGTTTGAAGATCAAGAACAAGTCGTGGTTCAACATTAAGTTGTTGTTCAAGAAGAAATTGTTGTTTAAAAAAGTACTCTTTTATGTTTGATTGTTATATGAACAAGTGTTATAATTCTTTTTTCACTTGAATTTTGTTGTTTTTGATCTTACATGAATGTGATTCTATTATATATCATATGTGATATTCTAGGAAATCATATATGATTTTACATCAATTTCTTTTACATTTGAATTATTATATGTGATATTTGTATTTTACAATTTGGTAACAAAGTATCATATGTGATTTCTTTCATAAATCACATATGATTTAACATGATCATCACTGATTTATCAACTATCATACTTGATGTTTAAACAATGATAACATGTGTTCCTGTTCTAATGCTATTTTTACGAGTGATTATGAATGTGTGCATAAAACTTAAACAAAATAGACATAATATTCAAAATCAAATCCGCAAGACATTGTACTAGTTTCAGATGGTTTACAAAATCGTCTATAGAAAATAAATGGAGATCACATTTTTTTCGTGTGCGTCTTTGCAAACCCCACACTCCGTTCTTGGCAATCTCTCCGTTGTAGATTTTCATATGCATCATTAAGAAAACCCCACACTCCGTTGCATTGTCTTTTTGTAGCTCACTTTGGTCTGATGATTGTTGTTTCTTAATGTTCACTTCTCTGGCCTTGAGATGATTGAATTCTTCAAAATGCCTTGAAAACAGCTTTCTCTACACAAATAAAAAGATTTGATTTTATTTTCAGGCACATTATCATATATGATATATTATAGTGTTACAGAAGTAGACTTTCAAGCAGATTATCATATATGATATTATACACAAAACTAACTTTTAATTACTCACCAGGAGATCACAGAGTTGCTTGTATTTTATTTTCAAGCACATTATCATATATGATATATTATAGTGTTACAGAAGTTGACTTTCAAGCAAATTATCATATATGATATTATACACAAAACTAACTTTTAATTACTCACCAGGAGATCACAAACTGCTTGTATTTTATTTTCAAGCACATTATCATATATGATATATTATAAATGCTTAAAACCTAACTTATATCATGTATGATACATTACATAAGTTTTTACAGTTTGTTTAGACAACTTATCATATATGATTTTTCACTAACATGTCATACTATATCTGTTTAACGTAGAATAAGCCTTCGGCTTCACCTTATGCTTAGCCTACACCTTCAGCAAAAGCTTATTCGTGTTTTTACTTATTCAAACTAACTTCTAGTCTATTATTTCATCTCTAAAATTACAATATCATCAACAAATTCTTTCTAAATAGTGAAAACTTAACTTCTAATCACTTATTTTCTTTATTAAAGTCTTAATAACATCAACATACTCTATCTAAAACTTACTTATCACTATAACATCATCTAACATCAAAATATCATCATTATTAACTATATAAACATAATAAATTGAAAAAAAAATCACATTATATTAATCAAAAACTCTATAAACATTAAAATATGTAGATGAAGTGTTTTATACCTGAATTAGTGATTTTAAGCTTGTATTTCATTAGCTTTTTACTCGAATCTTCAGCTCTAAGCTTAATCGTTAAGATTTGTTCTTCAACAGCATCATCGACATCTTTTTCTTTCATTTTTAATGCGATTCATGGATGATCTTTGATTTGTGTGTGTGTTTTAGTGTGCGTATTTTTGGATCGGTGTAAAACTATATGTTTTTAGTGTGTGTGTTTGATGAGAGAGAAAAAGGATACGTATCTAGATCTAGATGAGATGAGGGGGTGGTAGGTGTGTGAGGGAAAATGACGTAAATACCCCTCCGCCCTTTTTTGTTTTTTTAATTAAAAAATTATTTTAATCCTAGCCTTTGATCTATTTTAGATGAAGGGCTGAGATTGGTCCCCTCGTATCCAAGAAAGAGAGGGTATCGAAAATAACTCCCCTCTTAGTTTAATTAGGTTTATCGAAAAAGTTAAGATGGCAAATAATCTAAAGGCACGTCAAACAATCATGTAATATATAACCCAAAATATCAAAAAATACCATGTTAAACCAAGGACATAATTGACATTGTACATTACCTATAACTAGGTTAATGCTCGTGCACGCACGAGGCTTAGACATTATGTTTTTATAAACTACATGTATATTTTTATTTTTTTTCTGTTTAATAAGTTATGTTATAGAGTATTATCGAAATATATGAAGATAATAGATTCATTAATTTTTTTATATATTACGTAGTATATGAATTTGAGGATGATTACTAAATTTTTTCTTTTGATTTACCTGTTTTCTGACTCGACATTGTGAGCAAACTAATCCCAGCGAAACTACCCTTTTAGGTAGCTTGAAGTCAGCTCAAGTGAACCTTTGATGTGCTTCGGTTGTACAACATGATTTCCGCCGACAATGAAAAATCCACCGAAAAGTCTTCGGGTAGATTTGGGATGTGATTAGATAATGTTAAATCTTTGTTTGGAAGTAAGAAATTGTTTACATTTGTTGTATTTTAAAATATAAAATCTAGAGGTATAAAGTTTAAAGGGTTATTTGTTTATTTTTTAAAGTTATAATAAAACTTGTAAATTTATAAATTTACACTTTTAACTCCATATAATTTATTTAAAATTAAACTACTAAAGTTTTATTAATTATCTCCTCTTTTTTTAAGTTTTTGTTTTCACAAATTTGACACGTATATTTTTATGTGTTTTTTTTTCTCCATCAATTTTTTTCAATTTTGACAAAATTGATTCAATTTTGACTTTTTATTGACCAATCAGATCGCACGATTTTGCCTACGTGACAAAATCAAGCGTTCTGATTGGTCCAATTTATTTTCACATAAGATTTAATCTGATAGAAAACTCTGTAATGGTGTAATTCTTTTATTATATAAAAGATTGTTACCTTTCATACTATAATAATTTACCCACATAACTTTAGATTTCTTGAGATGATGAAAATCACTTCTCTGCATGTACGACGTACATATCAATTTTTATCATGTAAAATGTTTATTAAGCTTATAATTCTTATTTTCTTTTACTTTTATGCAATTAAAAAAATACATGTAATGCAATAGATATCTTTAGTTATGTACATGATTGGTCCAATTTATTTTCACATAAGATTTAATCTGATAGAAAACTCTGTAATGATGTAATTCTTTTATTATATAAAAGATTGTTACCTTTCATACTATAATAATTTACCCACATAACTTTAGATTTCTTGAGATGATGAAAATCACTTCTCTGCATGTACGACGTACATATCAATTTTTATCATATAAAATGTTTATTAAGCTTATAATTCTTATTTTCTTTTACTTTTATGCAATTAAAAAAATACATGTAATGCAATAGATATCTTTAGTTATGTACATTATTTATCCAACCATCTTGGTTATTATTTTGAGGTTACTTTAAAGTTTAAACTACATACTATATATTAAAATATCGGCATAAACTTGGCTGCAATTTACCAAGTTGGATATAGCAATTTGAATTAGGGTGTTCATTGGTTAGGTTATCGGGTTGTTTAGTTTATTTGGTTCGATTAGTTAGGTTAGCTTTTTTTTAGTAAAACCGAACCGAATTCGAATTGGATAAAATTGAATAGAAAACGAACCCTCATAACCGAAAACCGAATCAAATAACCCAAATGAGATCATTTTAATAGTTTGTTCATTTATTATTAACTTTTAGCACTAAAAAAGTTTTCAAGCTTAAAATATGTTGTAGTTACTAGGAAAGAGTCTTAATATCTTTTTTACATATAAATATATAAAAAATATA
>BQNB010001086.1:0-91399 GCA_026074375.1 Tanacetum coccineum
AGTACTGGCAGACATAACTATGTCTACCAGACTTAACTCTATAACTACCAGACTTAAGTCTGTTTACAATAATTCCTAACAGAAACCAAGTCAAAAAGTTCAAAAGGGTGAATTTTAGGTATTTTAAGGTGTAAAAGTTCATATTTCGTCGCAGCGGTTTGGTAGACTGTGTTCTATTGTTCGTAGCAGTTTGGTGTACCGTTCTTGCGGTTTGTCAGAAAAGTACATTGTTTTGGCAGTTTGTCAGATCGTACACCATGCTAGTGGTTTTTTGTTTCTGACAACGGTTTGTCTTATTAGGCAGAGGTTTATCAGTAGCGGTTTGTCCTCTAGTGTAGCGGTTTACTAGTAGCGATTTGGTAATTATAGCGGTTTGATCCGTAGTGGTTTACAGGTTTTTTGAAGACTTTTTCTCCTAGTGATTTGGGAAACAAACCTCTGCCCATTTCATTTCTTAGTAGCGGTTTGGTGTTTCTTCTTCATAGCGGTTTACCATTTCTTTCTAGTAGCGGTTTGGCAGATTAACTTAGTAGCGGTTTACCACTAATAGCGGTTTATAGATAGCGGGTTGTTACAGGTTTTTAAAGATTTTTCTCATAGCGATCTGGGAAACAAACCTCTAGCCATTTTTCTTCGTGGTAGCGGTTTGGTATAATTTCTTCATAGCGGTTTGACAGTAGCAGTTTGAGGACTAATCCAGCGGTTTGGTACACTGTTTGGAATTTGGACTATTTTTCAAACTTAACAAACGTAACAAACTCAAACAACAAAACACTTAAACAAACATCACCACTTTTAACATACAATCTCTAATCATTGTTTGATTAACTTAAATCATTTCACAATCAATTAAGATGGCTAATCTTTTAGAAGATATCCAATGTGCCGGTTCCGATACCCGACCACCTATGCTTGATAGGACTGACTTTGCATCATGGCAACAACGTATTCAATTGTATTGTCGGGGTAAAGAGAATGGGGTGAACATTCTAAAGTCGATTGATGAAGGACCTTTTCAGATGGGAACTATTAGAGACCCAATTGCTGAAGGGACAGAAGGTACCCAGCAACTAGGTCCCGAACAAGCTCGAGTCTATTCAGATCTTTCACCTGAGGATAAGGATAGGTATAATGCTGACATTCGGGCAACAAACATCCTACTTCAAGGGTTACCAAAAGACATCTTACTCTCATACAATCACTACTCTGAAGTATAGACCATTTGGGATAATGTGAGATGCTCATGGGAAGGTTCGGAATCTGTCTCGATCTAGCTAGATAGAGAACTACAACTGTATGATGACTTTTAAACATCTTCATTCAGAACAAAAGGAGAAAGAAACCATTCACGACTATTATGTTCGGTTTGCCAAGCTCTATTCAAGTCAACAGGCGGAACATAAAAGATGACCATGTCCTGAACAAAGAATGCAGTCGGAAATCTGTAAAGTTTGTTAATAACTTGTTACCTGAATGTGAGGTAGATTTGTAACAACAGGAATTTGAACCGAGGTTTGATGGGACTCCACAACTATGGATCAGCTGTATGCTTATCTGAAGCAAACACGATGGCACACGACATAAGAGAATAAAATGGATGTTGGATCGATTCACTCAAAACACTGTTGATCTTTGTCTTCGATGTTTTTAACCATTACGCTTTATTTTTGGAATTAATAAGTATCGAAATAAAGTCTTAAAGAGCCTTCGGGTATATGACTTAAATAAAATCTTGAGATACAAAATTAGGAATAAGGGAGGAGAAGTAATACACAATTAGCTTTTATGAGTAGTGTTAGCATCATAACTTGTATTTTACAATGATCTTGTTTTTAAGCTTGGCTTGGAGAAGTGAAAGTCGGGGACGATAAATTTATCCATTTGGACACTTTTTGTGCTTTTTGTTCCGTGATCCTAAAAGTTATCAATGAATAATGAAAGCAATACATTATGTCACACATGAATAAGTTGTAAGTTGGAAATTATGAAAATCATAAAAATGGAAAAATATTGAAAAATGGGAAAACGGGGTGTTTTAAAACTTGTGATTTCTTAACTCTCCCCACAAAAGACTTTGCTACTTTTCAAAGGATTAGTTTGGGGAGGTTTTGGAGTATTTGGTTTTATGGCATATAACATTGCGTGAGGACACGACAATCATTTAGTTTGGGGAATTTTGATATGTGAGAAATCACATATCCGTTTTATACCAAAAATGACCCTAAAAAGATGAAAAATGTATATATTATGCTTGTATATGGTGTATTTTGTCTTTTGTGATGTGTAGTTACAGATATTACAAAAATCACAAGAAAAGAGCCAAAAACCGGACAAAAACAAACACGAGACGGAAAGAGTACACAAGAGCCGAGAATTTATCAAGCAAAGGTCAACAATGGTCAACCTTGGTCAACATATATGAAGACAAAAACCCTTGAAAATACCAAATAGCCCTTGAATGCTAAATAATTTCACCTTAAATCCCAATTCCATTTACACTGTTAGTCCTTTGTTAGTCCTTTATAACTAATAAGGACTAACGGTCGTTAAAGTGAATCGTTAAGCCTTAGTTAAATACCCAAAAGCCCAAAACCCTCAGCCCAATCCTTTTATTATAAAAACACAGCCCAAGTCAACCCTTTTATAACGGGTCAAACAAAGTTATAAAAAGAAAAAGGGCGCAAATTAGTTTTTACTATTCATTATCATCCCCAATTAACCCTGAGTCAAATTAAAAGGGTAAAACTCACTTCCCTTCACTCGTCCTACATGACAATAAAGATTCGAGTACAAAGCTCCACATCAGCAAAGAATTACATCATCAAAGCCAATGATTGGCTCTCTGACATAAGGAATGCCACGCGTTCTTCAAAGAAACACACCAAAATGAGGAAATTTACACTAAAATCAGTGTAAAAGAAGCACAAGGCTCCAAGAAGTTGGGATTGCCACGCTGGCAATCCGCGTGACTCTTATCTCATCTAAGGGCTTCAGATTAAAGAACAATGATTGGTTAGAAATTAAGGGCCGAGATCAAAGCAAGAGGAGCATCTAAAGGACCTAGAAGCATCCACTCTTGCCTATAAAAGGGAGCTCATCTCATTCATACAGGGGATCTTATCTAGTTTTAGTGTAGTCTTAGTGTAGCTTTTAGCTTATAAATTTTAGCTTATTGTAACGTTTTTAATATTGTTTTCAATTAATGTAATTTCCTTTTCAAGCTTGTACTCAGTTTTCATAATCAATAAAATTTTAGTTTACTTAATGTTCAAATTTCAATTGATGTTTTTACTTTAATGCATAATGGTTTAAAAAGCTCTCTACTATTTTATTAAGCTCAATAAGCTTTCAAAATCACTTATAAGCTAGCTATAAACTCAGTTAAGCTCTCAATGCTTAACTGAGCTTTAAAATACTCAAATCCTCCCATCACATTTCCTCAGCTTATAATGGAAGGGAAGCCTATAATGGAAGGGCTTCCAGGACCTTACCAGATTATCTTAAGATAAGCTGGAGCTTGTAGATTAGCTTGTAAAAGCATTAATAGCCGTGTTTTGTGCAGAGGCTTTTGTAAGTCTTCATTTTACCTTTTATTGCTTAATATTGCATTTTAGCTGAATACTGCTTATTTCCTGCTTATTTTAGTTTAGAATAGCTTATATCTGCTTATTATAGTTGTTTGATGCTTATTTAGTTCATTTGATTAGTTAAAATTTAGTTTACAAGTGTTAGTTTCAAAACAGTTGAAAAACCAAAAATATTAGCATTAGATTATAGCTTATTGTTTCTGCTTATTTAGTTGTTTAAATCTATTCATTAGGTCTATTCTAAGCTTGTTAACATCTGGTCTTTGAAATTTGAACCTTAATTCTCAAAGCTTATAAGCTAAATATGGATTTAAGCAGTTTAAAGGGATGTTTGGTTCAAGCAGTACTAACTTGAGTTAGTATTGCTAAGGACCATTTGGTTCTTTAAGTTGAATTTACATTTCATATTTAGGTTTATTAAGTTAGGATTTAAGGTTTTTGTAGGACAAATCAAGTTAGTGAGTAGTTATTAAAATCTGTTAGCATAAGTTCAGTTTCATATGCATTTTAAGCTCAAGCTTGTTCTAGCTGCTGTTATTGATTAAATTGCTCTTGTCTTGGTGTCTTAATAGTGTAGAAATCAAGTCTTCAAGGTCTGTGCTTTTAGTTTTATAATTTGGTCAAACTTTGTGTCAACTGCATTAGTTAGTCAAATAGCCTTATGGCCATTTTCAGTCTCAAAAACAAGTTAGTTAAAGTAGAGTTAGTTTTTAGAATTCATTGTGCAAGTAGATTATAGGCCAAATTAGATAGGTTAGGGCTTATTTCAAGTTAAATAGCTTATTTGTGTATCTGTTTTTTATCTGCAAATATGTCCTTTGTCTTTTCATAAAAAAAACAAAAAATAGAGTAAACTTCATAAGTAGGCTTTTTCAATAAGCATTTCCTTAGTTTAAATAGATTTCAAAATACTTTTTGATTGCTGTTTTAAGTAGCTTATAGGCCAGGCTTTCTAATGGTATAAGTCACTAGTCCATAAGGTTCCATTTGATGGCTTAATAATAAGCTCAAAAAGCCCTTGTTGTCTGTTTTTGATAAAAGTTTTGTGTCAAAATTGCTTATTGTATTTTTTAGCTTATAGCTAGTTGTTTTTGCTTAATTTTTGCTTTCATTTGTTCATTAGGTTAATTATTAGTTGTTTATAGCTTATTAGGGTCAGGCTTAAGCTTATTTTGTCTTTTCATAAAAATCAAAAACATAGTGCAAACAGTTAAAATAGCCTTTCCATTTAGACTTTTCTTAGCTTAAATAGATTTCAAAACACTTTTTAAAAGTTGATTTAGAAAGCTTATAGGTCAAGCTTTAAGATGGTATAGGCCACCAAGTCATAAGGTTCTGATTACTAGCTTTAAAATAAGCTCAAAAGTACCTACTTGTCCATTTGGCAAACAGTCTTTATACCAAAGTGCTTATTTCTGCTTTTTAAGCTTATGGCTTGTTGTTTGTGCTTAATTCTTGTCCTCTGTTGCTTATTAGAATATTGTAGGATAGTTGTAGCTTATTCAGTTTAGGCTTTAGCTTAATTTAGCTTATAAGTTTCTAAGAATTTGAAAAAAAAACCATAGCATTAAGTGTGTTCTGTCTTTTTATATAAGCTCTTTTCAGCTTATTTAATGATTTTCAGAAGTAGTATCTTTTATAAAATTTGTTAGTTTTTAAGAGTTCTATAACTTTGCTTTTGAAAGTTTTTTGAAAATAAAAAAAATATATATATTTAAAAAACAAGAGGCTTGGATTCAAACCCAAGACCTCCTGCTTCTCAAACATACGCCTCACAAACACACACAATAACCATTTGTGCTACAATAGCTCATCCGTCATTTCCCTCTCACACTTTTCTTTTAACACCTTTTTAATTTCTTTTTATTTTAAGCAATTCGAATGCTATTTAGCTTATTTCCAGCTTATTACGTTTAGCATTTTAGGTTTTCTTATTCTTCCTGCAACCCGCTTATCATAAGAAACTTTTAGTAATTTTTGTAGAATTTTTAGGTTAAGTTTTACATTTTTAATCATTTATTTTCATTCAAAACTTTAAAAAATCATAAAAAAATAGAAAAGTAATAAAAAAATAATTTTCTTTTTTCTAAATTTTTCTTTTATATCATTTGCATACTAGGAATAATACAAAATTTTCTTTCGTAGGTCAATATTTTGTAATTTCACTTTTCAAAGAACGTGATTCCGTTCCCGTTCTCGTTTTCTTTCATTTTTAGCTTAAATTACTTGTTTTAGGATTCTTACTTTTTGGCTTTTTAATAGTCATTTAGAATTAAAAAAATTGAAAAATAATTTTAGGATTAATTTTTAAACATTTTAAGACTTTATTTGTTGTGTTATTTTAATTCCCGTTCGTGTTAAATTATTCTAGTTGCTTAAATGTTTTTAATTGTTAGTTTTTATTGCTTTTAATTGTAGATTTAGACAAACAATCCAAAAACTTTGAAAATCAATTCAAATCATTGTCCGAATTAGAGCGAGGTTTCAATTTCACAAATCGTTGGGACTTAACGACCCGGTAATCACTTACCGGTAAATATACGTATTATTATATATATTTTGTGAGAATTTTCCTTAACTACCATTGTCACAAGGTAGTTTGATAATTTCATATCTATAATAATTTTATACAGTATATTAAAATTAAATACCACAGTATCACTAGAAATCCATTTGTTTGTTTTTCTAGTCTTAAAAGGAAATTGTTTTCATTAGGAACCTTCTTTTCACATGGATTGATCCATGAACCACTATGAAATGGAAATCTTCCAATGGCCACGAACTAACGTAGAACGAAGAAAAGTGAGTAGTGGATAATAATTAGACATAGAAGTAGAATATATTTTGCATCAGAAAAGTCTTAAACACTATGGATGAAACAAACTCCCTTCACCTCGACGCACGACATCAACTACGTACTATCAAAATCGCCTTGTGAGTCTCAACACCATTTCAAATATCTCAACTTCCACAAAAAACTCCAGTTATTTCCATTCAAAACGTAACAATTAATTTTTTCGTTCGAAGAAATTCACTCATCATGTTCGCAAGAATCTAGTCACCAATCGTCTTAATGTATTGACATCTATGATTAATCTCGCTGAATAGTCCGAGAAACTTAATAATTAAACAATGGGTTAATTAAAATATGTCAATAATTCATTCCTCACAAAACTGGCCAAAATCAAATAATTTTTTTTTTCATGCTTGCGTGCCCCCATAAAATTTAAGGGACGGCTGTGAAAAAAGGGATGCCCCCTTAATTAATAAGGGGACTGCCTATCTGTGAAACACCAACACCCCCTTACAGTTGAAATTATATACCAAAAATCATTTTTTTCTTCTCTCTTTCTCCCACCTGTTGTAAACGAAAACCTCATCACCAAAACCTTCAAAAGCAAACCTCAAATCATCAAATCAATCAAAATTCACAAGGGGCAATTACTAACAAGTCTATCAACAACACCCATTGTAAGTTTTTCAACCATCTTTGGTTTGATTTCATCTAATTTTTGTTTCCTAATAAAATTTGTGTTTTTAATTATTATTCATAACTCTTAGTTTGGTCTAGGATTTCCATAACAACTATGATACCCGTAAGTCATAGGAAACACTACCACCTTGATAGAATAGAATCAAAACACTTATTGAGTCAACAAATTTTAAGAACATTATCTCATGAACATATAGCCGATTTTTTTACATATATACATTTTTAAACTTATACACTATTGATTAATGCAAAAACATGATAAAAATAATCAAGTATTAATCATCCAAACATACATATATATATTTCAAATCAATGAGTAAAATTCTATAAAAATAAAGGAGTGTTTGGCTCGTTTCTTAGGATCAATTTTTAGAGTCAAAATGACCAATCGCTATAATTTTGTCACTTGTATAAACACTTAACTAACTTGTATAAGTCATCAAGATATATAATTCATATATATATTGATACATTTTATAAAAGGTATAAAATAAAGGGGCGTTTGGTTTAACATATTAAAACATGGTTTTGAGTCAAAACAAACACTATTTAACTTTTTTCAAGTCAAAAATAATAAACTTATACTTGTCAACAAAATATACACTTAACGTATAGTTTTCGACAAGCTTAAACAAATTTTATATTAATAAGGGAGTGTTTGGGTCATTGTCTTGATGTTGAAATATATAACTAATATATATTCTTCGACATCCTAGATTAAGTCAAAAATAAATTAAGGAACATATGGATCACTTCTTAGGGTTTTTTTAAATCGAAGTAATCATTTGTCCCACATCTCATTTTCTAAACTTTATTTTATTTCTTTATTTATTTTTTTTATTTTTTTTGACATTGTTGTTGACTTGTTTAGGTGACAAAAATGCCGAAAGCTACTACCACCGATATATCTCTCACTAAATCCTACATCCCAAAAGTATCCAAAATTCCCGGCATCTCCCCTACTATTGCCCAATTCTACAAACCTATTGAAAACCGCAACATTCACGAAGGTCGTGTTGTTGATCAAGCCTACTACAAATCCAACAATATCGAGCGTCTCTTTACTAACATTCGCTTCAATTGTCTCTTTCAAATCAACGAACCGATTGTTCCGAGATTTATTCTAGACTTCTATAGTCAAGTCACGGTACAAACCGATGACTATGGCTATCTTGTCATCTCTTTTATGATTCAACACGAATTCATAACTCTTACTCTCGCTCAATTCGGTCAAATCCTCAAAATTCCATACAATGGTCAAGCCGTTTTTACAAACGAGTGGGACCTTGCATCTCTTGAATATTCTCAAGAAACCGAGGGACCATATTGCACCGATCTTCCTACTCCCGACGACATTCGTCGACTTCTTGAATTGGAACGTGTCGTGGTAGACCGTACCATTAAAAGTCAAACAGTCGCTCTCAATCCAAATCAAATTCTCACCAAAGAACTAAGCCCCGACATGAAGCAATGGGAAGAACTCATTCGAGAGAATGTGTTCGGACTAGGAGGACATCGGGACCGTCTCCCCGCTTGTCTTGCTCACATGTTGTATTGTGTTGTTGCCGAAGAACAATACAATCTTGCTTATTTCTTTGTCAAAAGAATCGAATGTGCCAGAGCTACTCCAACCGTAAATCTTCCATATGGCATGTTTTTAACTCGTCTTTATCGATACGTCATGGAAACATACCCTTATCTTGACAATGGCATTTACGATGTTGTTGAACGAGTCATGCGTCCACTTTCTCTAAGACAAACCCGTCGACCCCGAGGTGATTGTGGAAAAGCCTGTCACTCCGTCTCTTCAACCTCCGCCCATCATAACCTTGGATCTTCCTCCCACCAACGAGATGATGATGAGGATGATGGTGCATCTCGTGCTAGTACCCCATCTCTTAACACCTATCTTAACTCTCTTCATTCACTCAACTACCAAAACCACCATATGCCTTCCTTTTCCGAGCAAACCGATGAAACTCTATTTACACGACAAACTACCTTGCTCAACCAAATGCAACGAATGCATGAGGAGATGCGCAGAGGGTTCAAGTCATCTGGAAAGACATTAAAAGGAGTGTTTAGCAAGAAGAAGAAGTGAAGACATAGGAGAGAAATTAGCTAGATAGCTAAATGTGGTTTAAGACAATTTTTAACTTGATTATGTGTATGTTCTAAACAACTTGTGTGGTGATTATCCGATTTATTCGGAAAGACTTGGTTATTAGTTATCTTTAGATGCTTATTTGCTATGATGATTTAAACCTTTGGATGTTTTATTTAATCAACTACTTATGCTACTTTGGTTTCATGATTTGATGTGTTTATTACATGTTATATGATTAAATGTGCTCATAAAACTCAATAGGGCTTGCTGCAAATAAACCACCAAAACAGAAATACTCTCACAAAAAATTCTGAGAAAAATCATTTTTTTGTGAAAAATGGAAACCAGCAGAGGGCGGCCCCCTTAATTCATAACGGGCGGCCCCCTTATCTTTAAGGGGACCGACCCCTAATTAAGGGGACCGCCCTAGCAAATCACGGGTAAAATAGTATTTTTCTTGCTTTTTGACCCTCTTTTACCTAGTCTCAGCTATCTTTGCCCAGAATGCTCGAACATAATTTAGAATAACTTAAACTAGTTCAACCTCATTCCATTTTCAAACCATTTCCTTCCCATAAATCCCCTCCAAATGATCATCTCCAATACACCATCTTCTTCATCATTCATCAACCATTATCAACATCCATGGCATCCACTAGAGCTTCCATTTCTAAAGCCTCCAAGAGACCAAAAATCAACATCATTCCACCAAAATAATTGTTTGTAGATTTAACCCAATATGACACAAAAACTCCATCACCTAAACTTTAACTCTCATCACCTAGTTCTCCTAATGCACCCTCCAAAACACCATCAACCAAAGATACTTCTTCATCCTCAATTGACTTCATACCCAAATTACTAACCTCATCAACATCACTTTCACCCAATGGTTACTTGAACCCACCAACATCTCCTCCTCTAAGAATTTCTCCACCACCTCCAACTCAAGAAAATTCATCAATGGACATCACTCTCACAATTTCACCAATTACCCTACTTGATGTCTAATTTGATACTCCATCACCTTCACCATCTATCTTTGGTCATCCCATTCCTTAGAACCATCTTGAGACACATAGAGATTCATGTTTGTGTTGCATTCATAATCGTACTCTCATATTTGGATTGAGAGATGAACTCCAATATATGTTTTCATACATTGAACATATGCTCTCATAACCACCAACAACCATCATCCCACCACCTCCGCCATCTTCCCCAAACTAAACATACTTTATGTGTAGTTTCTTAAATAATTGTCCATCTACCATTTTGCAAGCAATTCCTATGCAGCTTTACTAGTTATAGGACTTTTTGTAGTTTAAAATTTTCATGTATGTTAGCATGTTATTTATTTTGTATGCATGAGTGTGGTTCACACACTATTTTATGTTAAATGGATGATTATTGTTGGTTACATTATCATTATGCCATATTTTTCCTCACTTGCTACATGTTAGAAATATTTGTATTGTTCTAACTCGTTTTTATAGCCAAGAAACCATAGCTCGGTTCCTTGGTGCCCTTGAACGAGGGGGAGCACACATCAAAGGGGGGCATTTATTCTGTCGATTTTACTAGCAATTCTCGACGATGCCTTTTTGATTCTACAAAAGGGGGAGAAATGACCATAAACTCACTAAATACTTGTTTAAAAATAATATTACATTTAATGAGTTTAGATTTTGTAATCGTCAAAAAATGGGAGATTGTTGATAGAAATAATGCCTAAACATTATTAATATTTTTCACATCTTTACGTTTTGATAATCACAAAATATAAAAACGTTCAATGTAAAATTAAACGTAAACAAGTAATTAGTAGTAAATTTTTATTTCGAAAATTTTATCACTTAAAGGTATGAATAAATAAATGCTTAATGCATTTTATGATCAAAGGAAATTTTTATCTAACCTCACACTTTTATAAAATGTTGTAAACATTTTTAATAAACATTACAAAACATTTTCTACAATTAAAATAAATGTTTTATTCAAAATAAACATTTTGAAATTCAAATTTTCGGACCTAAAATGGCTAGAAAGTTCCAGAAAATTCCCCCTATACAAAAGGACAAACTGAGGAGTGCCCAGTCTAGGGTGGCCCCCTTAAATACATGGGCATCCCCCTTATCTTTAACGGGACCGCCCACCTATTTAAGGGGACCGCTCATAGGTAGACGCTCCTCCAGAATGTCTTATAAATACTGGACTTTTCCCCACTATTTTCTCACCTTTTGCACTCATTCTTTCTGATCAAAAACAGCTCACACATCTCATTGAAATCCTTTGATCATTTAACCATAAAGCTTTGTTTCCAAGAAATCCAAGCTCAATTCCTCAAGTGCAAGAGAAGAATACTTCCATCATCAAGTGAAGAAGTATTACACCTTTGTGTGTTGTTGCAATCTTATTGCATCTATATCATAACTTGTAAATCATTTATAAATCTTGTAAAGTTGTGTAGTTGCTAGATCTAGGTGATTGTTGTAAGTATAGTTGAATCTTAGTGATTCATCCTAGTTGTGATAGTTAGGTGTAAAAGTAGAAGTAAAGTAGTGAAGTGGTATGGTGAAGAATACTAAGGCGTAAAGAAGTTGTATAGTTGTGGAGTTGTGTTGTGAAGTCGTGAAAGTAGTGAAGAAGTTGTGAAGTCGTGATAGATTGGTTCTAGCTAAGATTAAAACTCGACATCTAGCTTAGTGTCGGAAATTAAGTGAAAGTTGTGTACGGTTTTCTCCGCCATAAGGGAGTTTGTTGACATAGTGAAGAAAACTCTCGAGTTAGGTGCTCGAGGAGTGGAGTAGGGCGAAGAGGTGCTTCGTAACCGAACCACTATAAATCCTTATGTTGTGGTTTGATCTTTCAAACTTTTATCTCTTATTTCTTTATTTGTTCTTACTTATTTATATTATTCATATTGTGTAAGTATTGAATTCCTAAAAAGTCGAATCTAAGTTTTTATAAACAAACATACACATTAAATTAAAAAGCGGTAAACTATTCAACCCGCCTTCTAGTTTTCCGCAGCCACGTCAATCTTTATGGTTTAACCTTGGTAGCGAATAACAAGAAAAAGAATCACTCAAAGTTTTTCTACAAGTCGAGAAATCTCCTTTTCACCCCTCACGAATAGCGACGGACAAGAGAACCAAATCGTGATTGAAGCAGAAGTCGAGGGACACCTTATCCACCGCATGTACGTGGATGGAGGGTCTGCCTCAGAAGTGTTATACGAACATTACTTCAATAAGCTTCGTCCAAAAGTGAAAATTCGAATGATCCCAGTTACAACCCCACTTCTAGGGTTTAGCGGCGAGATATCTTGGCCGTTGGGGATAATATCACTAATGGTATCCTTAGGGGATGAAAAACACTCTACGAATTCCTTAAGGAACTTTATGGTCGCCCGATCCCCATTACCATATAACGGTATCATTAGCCGTTCAGGTCTCAGAAAGGTCCAAGCAGTCCCATCCACAGCCCACGGAATGCTTAAATTCCCAGTTGAAGGATGAATAGTAACACTCCGCAGCAGCACCATAATACTAGCAGAATGCAAAATGGTGGCGAAAGCCCAAAGTGAGCTCCCGCCTAATGAGCTAGCAGTGGCAGAAAGGATAAAGGTAGCGATACATCCCGAATACCCTAAGCAAACTGTGACAATAGGTGGAAGCCTATCAGAAAAAGGAAAGATGGAACTTTGTAACGTACTCAGAAATAACCTAGACATATTTGCCTGGAATCCAGCAGACATAACAGGCGTTCTGCGATCTATAGCGACACACCACCTGAATGTCCGCGAGGGATGTCCGCCAATAAGGCAAAAAAAGGAGAGGTCAGACACCGGACCAGAACAAGGCCATCTAAGAAGAAGTGGCCAAGATGGTGGACGCGCAAATCATGAGAGAAGTACATTACCATAGCTGGCTCGCGAACCCAGTAATGGTAAAGAAACATGATGACAATTGAAGGATGTGTGTTGACTTCACGGACTTAAACAAAGCATGCCTCAAAGATTACTACCCTCTTTTAAAAATTGATTAAAAAATCGAGTCACTCTGTGGATACCCTTTCAAATGCTTCCTGGACGCTTACAAGGGGTATCATCAAATACAGATGGATCAAAAGAATAATACCTCTAAGTCGACACACACAATACGTTCTTAGCAAACAACGAGGTATGCTAGTACTAGTAGTGTTTAGCAAACGATCACCTTCGTTTTTGATTCAATCAACACACGAGCAAAACCTCCACGTATGTGGTATAAAACCACAAAATCGAAACCCTAAAGGGTATTCGGTTCGATTGCACGACCAAGGGAAGAAAACGAAAACCCTTTGTGAGTTTTGGGATTCGGTCGAACACAAGGAGAACACAAGAAGAGTTTTAGGGTTTTTGGATTTCAAGTTATGAGAGAAAACAATGAACCAAAGCCCCTATTTATACACCTCTTAGCTTGGAGAGCAAGCAAGCAATCCCACCTCCTCAAGGAGGTGGAGTTCGACCGGTATAAGGAAACAAGGGGTAAACCGAAACTTTTCTTTTTCCGGTTTTGCATATTAGTCCTTTAACTTTTAATGACTAATATAATTCTTGTTAAACTTTTAACAATCGTTCTTTAAACACTAATATATTACATTAATATATTTATCGTTGTTCTACATATTAACGTGCGCGTCCCCGTAGGATCGAATAGATTTCCGGATATATATTAATTTATACTTTAACATATTCCAACAGAACCAAACCATGAGGTCAGTTTATAAATACTTTAACTTATGCTCTATATAGAACACTTCACATATCAGAAACTTTAAGAAAATAGTCTTACCAAATTATAGGCAATCAACATTTCACAAAAAAACATTACGCAATCAAGAATTAGACACAACTTGTGGGCATCGCACGGGTCTGAATGCCTCGTTCCATAACTAATTTACACTTTTTTTTCAAATCTCAAAGGTATGACATTTCCAACTATCGATTTTTGAAATGGGATATTTGGATTTTGTATATTATTCTCTTGAGCATTTAGTACATTCTTAATGATATGATATAAATGTCGATGTATAATAACTATAGAATTAAATCTTCAAGTCTGGCAATTTTCACTTTATAGTCAAATTGAGTATTTCTAACCTTTAGAGTCAACAAAAACAACATTCGTGTATGGTTATAAAAATTAACTACAACAACTTTAAGAGAGGATTTGATAGGACTGAAGATGAACCCATACTATATGTGATGTTATTTTAACAAATGAATAATAATCTTCATTGATATAATGTTGATAACATGGAAAAATTCAGGTCCATTATTTATAAAATATGTGATAAATGCACGACCTTTGTATAAAAGTGAGCACACTATAAACTCTTTTTCCCAAATTATCCAGCTTTTTGTACATAATTGAGCACCTATCAATTTTAATTATTGATTATTCAAATTATATAGTTTTATGAAATAGTGGCTTTGGTGGTTTTGTCGACGTCATGGTGGTTTGGCGGTGTGGTGATGGCCGCAAGATCGTCGGCGTCATGTTGGTTTTATGCATTCAAAAACACTACGGATGATAGTTGTCACACTTGAAGATATAATTTTGTTGAATTTTAACCTCGGCATATATTCTTTATTTAAGAATTGTACGGAATGTCAAGGGAATTTATACAAAATCCAAATATCCCATTTACGCTTAGTTGAAAATGTCATACCCTTGAGATGCAAAAGGTAAATCTGGATTGCAGTTAGCAAAAAATGAGAGGTTATCATCAAATTAATGATAGTGGTGCACATCCATTGTTTGTGTAAGGTATGATATATCTTTAACGAGGAAGTTTAATTCGAGATCTTATAAAAAAAAGTCAACTCAATATAGCTCATCTTAGTTTTCAAAAATCGATTTAGTTCAATTTTGATCTAATGTGTAAAATCCCACTGAGAAAATACATGATATTATAAAAATTCTAATAAGCAATGAATCGACATGAATACTTATGAATTATATGTAGCATGACAAGTAACGTACAAAAAATAAAATTTACGAATCTGGATTAATCGAACAAGCGATATAAGACATAAAAACTAAAAACTACATAAGGGTTATTATGGGCTTATGAAAATTTCGGTAATCACAAGAAATAGGAAAAAGGCTCATGTTATATTTTTTTTTATTAATATAAGCCCAAGCCCAAGGTCCTAATTATAACTACAGGAAACTAGGTTTTTACCTCATTTAATTTGTTACAAGGAATCAAAATAAGAAACCCTAAAAAATTTCTACAAACCGGCGGCACCACAAGGAAGAAGGAAGGAGTTTTTCGATCTTTGTTTGTGGAATCATCGTGTTTTCTATCTCTATTCCATCCTCGATCTGATTCCGAAATTGGTAAACCATGAAAACCTTTTCATTGTTTTAATATTAAACTATTTTTGCATGATGATAAGGTACCTCGTTAATTAATAAAAATTGATACCATGGTTATGAAAAATAAAATAAACCGATTCATGTGTTAGTGTTGGGTGTTTTCGTTGGGGTTGAGCAAGCCAGGTCCACGCCGAGACCCCTAGGGGACTCGGCATATATGTATGTTGTTATCATGGAATTGTCGTGTGATCCTAGGCAAAAGGGAACCCAAGCCGAGACCCATATGGGCTCGGCATACATGTTTGATTGGGGGTTTGTGGTTCGTTGGGTGTGGTTCGAACCAAGGCCAAAGCCGAGACCCAAGGGGTTCTCGGCATATATAGATATGTTGTTTTAAATGGACATGTCGCGATGTTTACTTGCTTTTCATCGGGTGTAACCGAACCAAGACCAAGCCGAGTACCTCTAGGGTACTCGGCACACACCTAGGAATTATTGTGATCATATTCACGGGGTATTTGAGGCCAAGAAAACCAAGCCGAGTACCCTAGTACTCGGCATACTCATATATATAAATGTTGGGTAATTGTTAGGTTATAATAAGTGATTTATGACCTTAAATATTTCGACTTAATCATGGGTTTGGGAACCCCATTTTCGGTTCAACATGAGTTTGGGAACAAATGATTTTCGGCATCCACATTTATAAATCATGGGTGTGTTTTAGACATTAAATCATGGCTTATGAGCTTAAGTGGTTTTCGGCTTAATTATGGGATTATAAGATTTAAACGATTTTGTTTCATATAAGGATCTATGGCTTAATAATTTCCGGCTTATACATGTGGGCTTTAGACTTATGACTTTCGGATTAAATGTATGGGCTTATGATGCTAAGTTATTTCGGGCTTATTTTAGTGGTATGGGCCGAGTAGCCCAAGGGTTCAACCGAGGCCCAATGGGCTCGGTACCTATGTGTGTAGTGTGTCGGGTATGTGTAAGGCCCAAAACCAAGCCGAGGCCCAATGGGCTCGGCAATGTATGTATGGGATCATGACCGGGTATTTTTTTTTTACGATAAACTTTTATAATTACCCTAAGTGCCTTTTTAAAACCCTAATTTAAATAAATTGCATTTTAGACCTTAAACTTACAAGTAATGACAATCATGACCCCTAACTTATGGAAATGATACTTTAAACCCTTTAACTTTAATTAACTACAGTTTTACCCTTGAAATCATGAAAATGACATTATATCCCTAATTATAATTAATTACCAATTATAACTAAAGTAGATTAAATAACATGATTTATCTAAATTAATAACAATAGATTATTATTAATCCAAGACACAGAAATGGAAACCTGCTATTTTTAGAAAGTTACTATTTATGGAAACCTGCTATTTTTAGAAAGTTACTATTTATGGAAACCTGCTATTTTTAGAAAGTTACTATTTATGGAAACCTGCTATTTTTGGAAAGCTGCTATTTATAGAAACCTGCTATTTTTGGAAACTTACTAAATAAGGAAAGTTACTACTTTTAGAATACCAAGTATAACAAGATACAAATCATGGAATACAACAATCCAAGAAACATACAAGTATACCAATCAAGGAAAGTTACCAAAAATAGAAAGCTGCTAAAAATAGAAAGTTACTAAAAATAGAAAGAAACTTAAATCATGCACAAGTAACTTATACAAGCTCTTTATCATGTAGCACGTGTGAAGACGGAGTGATATCTTTCTATTTCTTCCTTTCACTGCTTCATTGTCCAGGTACGGATATTCCGTCCTTTCAGTAGGGACATTCCTTCTATTCATGATTCATTTCCCCAGAACTGCTATGCTTCCCCATTTCTATGTTTTGCCATGATTTATTCCATTTATTATGTCCCACTGACCGAGATCTTTATATTATTGCATGACATGATTTACATGACTTACCCACCTAGTCAGGATTGGTACATGACCGTACACATGAGGCACTGTGTCACGAATCTTTCGCATTGAGGGTGATAATTTTCATCGCGGCGTACCTTTCATGTTACCTGATTATATTTCATGTTTGGCCCATATTATTCTAGGGGTTTGGTGCATCCTAGTTTACATGTTTTACGTTTCAATGGTGATTGGATGGTGGTGCTCTTCATCCCCTCAACATTGGAGTAGTTGTTCACTCCACCATTTTTTTTATAAGAGGTCACCCCTCTAGTACATGTTGAGGACATCCCTCTAACTCTATGATGTATGCACGTATTTTTATTAGGATTATATGAGCTGTGGGCAATCCCTTATTGCTATGTGATGTACTATGCCATTCCAATATGCTGGTACATTTAACTACCTTGTTTTTCATGTTCATTTTATATTCTTCATGGTATATTTCTCCAGGTTCCTCATGACACTCATGATTCTTTCCGTGCTTTATATTCACTTACCCAGGACTTATGTTTATTTTTTCATTACTTCTTTTTATACGTTCATGAGAGTTATGCTCAGCTGTATTCGTTTCATGTTTCTTACGGCAAGGTAACTGGTGGGAGTTGGGGCATAAGAGATTTTGCTTAGAAGAGACCCTTTTAGCTTCCACATCTATTAATCATTGACTCTTTGCAGACATATGTTTTGGACACATTTTCGTCACTTTTAAAACTTACTTTACGTTTATGCATGTTAAACTTCATAATGGAAGCCGATGTTTTTCCGGCTTTCCTCCTTGTTTACGTATCTGTTATGTTTTATGCCTTTTTGCTTTGATTATGACGCCTTGATTATATGATGCCTTTCATCAGAAGCAAGGGGCTTACATTATGTATGCAAAAATCGGTTGTTCTTAGTTTTGTTCACAAAATAAGTAATTATTAGTGGTTGATTGTGGTAGTAATTATTAGTGAAGGAATGGTGATGGTGATGTTCTTGATGTTGTTGGTAATTGGTTTTATAAATCTGGGTTTGTGCTTTGAATGTTTTTTAGTTCTTGAGAATTAAAAAATTTGGGAAGAAGACAAGGGTATATTAGTCATTTCGCAGGCCTTTGACTTTGTCTAATGACGAAATTTAACAAATGTTGGTCAACAATAACGCTTAGGGACACTGATTGAAAATTCAAGTGAATAGCGATGACGTTGACTACAAAAAAAAGTTAGTGCCTATGAGCGTATTTCGGAAAACCACAGGGACGTATTCTGCAATTTACCCAAAAGAGGAGGGGGAATTTCACATATACCCAATGAAACATCAAAAATTAAATTTTTTTTTAAAGCATAAGTTTTCAGTGCATGATGTACAATGCTATTAAAGCATGTTTTGAAAAAAATATGTAAATATAAAAGTTTTTCGGAGATATATGTAAATTCCCCTAAAAAACCAGTCTTGACTTATATAAAGGGTCATTTACATCTATGTCCTTGCAAAACTTTAAAATTACATCAATATCCTTCTAAATATTATAATTACTTAAATATCTTTTTAAAATTTTAAAACTCACAAATTTATCCAAATACATATTTTATAATATTTAAGTACATTTAATATTAATAGTTATTATGTAAAATCTAATAATATGTTGTATTACCTTTTTACCCTTATCTAATTACGGGTATGTTTGGCGAGTAGCAGTAAACAGTAGCAATTAGCAGGAGCAGTAAGCAGTAGCAGTTATGAGGAGCAGTAAACATTAGTTGTTTGTTTAAAAAGGTGTTTGGTAACGTAGCTGTAAGATGTAATTAGAAAATGTAAAATTACGAAAAAGGGCATATAACCTAATTAAAGAAATTATAAAAGTTATATTTGAGGGTATAAATGTAATTTTCTAAACTAAATGCTAGGAGCAGTTCTGAAATGCTTCTTCAAGAAGCATTTGAGATTGGAGCAGTTAAACAATATTCAAATGCTTGTTGAGGTGTTGCCAAACAAGCTTTTCATCTAAAATGTTTACCGCTTGTCGCTCTTAAACGCTCCAAAACGTTTGTTGCCAAACACAGCCATACATTGAAAAAACAATTGGCAAGCAGTTCATCATCAACTGCTCTTTATTGAAACATTAAGGGTGCGTTTGGTTTAATGATAGGGTTGGAATCGGATTCGAATTTGATATAGGTATGAAAGAAATGCAAAAAAGAGAAAAATATTAATGATTTAATAAAAAATATGTGTTTTACATATTATAAGTTTTATTTATTTATAGTTAAAACAAGGTTTTTAACCCGCACTTCGCTGCGGAGCGCGGGATTTTTTTGTATTTTGTCTGCGTTTTTACAAAAAGTAGAGACAGATGCATCTACCTGTTACAAAAAGTAGGAACAGACAGACTAAGTTGTTCTAACAGGCTAAGTGATTACATTTTCTTTTGCAGATTATAGAGTTGCCTGTTGTTTAGTCTTTTTTTTGCGGCTGATGATACTTCTGGAAGAAGGCCACGTTTTGCTGTAGTAAATTCATCATGAATCTGCAAAATTAGAATACAATGATTCCAACGTGACCAATCTCCACATGTATATGCATTTGTTTGATCCAAAGACGCATGTTTGATCCATCACAAACGCCGTAATGGGCAAGGGTACGATTTCCCTCGAGTGGCATCATAGACGGAGGACCCCATGTGCCATTTCAAGATTGAAATCCAATACCATCGACATATTATCAGGGTGTATACCTTCTACATGTTGGATCCTGGTCTTTAAACCGTCGATCTTGTCTGTTCGTTTGACTTTCAGAGATATAAGCTCGAAACCGAAGATCCAAACTGTAATCTATTCATCGTCAGTGAGGACCATTATCTGCATATGTAGAAGGAAACGTTTTATTGAGATATAAGCTCGAAACCCAAGCGATAGTAAACAGTAAATTTTATGTCAAAAATTTGCCGAACCTAAATAAACCAACCACGCTAGAAACGTCGTAACGTTTCTACACTGACATTAAGATAGCTATATTCAAAGAAACAACTGTGAAGCTACCAACTACATGAGCTCATCTTGTTAAGAAAAGCTCACAGACTGATGAGCCTGGTATGAAAACAGTGCATCTAACCTTTTTTCAGAACAAAACAACCACTCTAATTTATCATCATCATAAAAGCTTCTTAAAGGGGTGTTTGTTGCGGCTTATACAACCGGCCTATGACTTATTTGGTTTTGGGCTTATGTCTCATAATCTCACTTTTTGTGGCTTATATTGGAAGTTTTCGGCTTATATAAGTTCAATATGACATAAAAACTTATAGAAACCAAAAAGTTTCAAAATAAGCCACAAAAAGTGAGCTTATAAAACATAATAAGCTCCAAACTAAATAAGTCATAAGCCGGCTATATGAGCCAAAAGAAACACCCCTAAATCACAAAAGAAACACATTAATCCATGATTGTTACTAACAAACCTTATCGATATTTCAGGATCCTAGAAAAATCGGTTAACTATAAAAGAACTTTTTTCAGTTTTGACCCATTTGAGATATCGTGACTACTTTTTTTATAATCCCGTTAATAAGCAAATCTAAGCATTATTTAAACTTCGTATCATATTTAACATATTATTTGTATATAAAAGATGTTAGAAGTTATGGACAGAAACTATTTCGGGTCATCCTTGCCGATTTTGACTGGAAAGTTACCCATTTTGATGTGTTGCCCACCCAACCCCATTTTAAGAGAAGTGGTAGTCCAAAGCTGAAGAAGAAGGTTTCTTTCAGATTTCCAAAAGATGAAAGCTCGATTATCCAAATAAACTCTTATAAACATTTTTTGTGGCATGCCATATGCGATGATCACATTTAGTGTTTTGCACCCCAAGTATGTAAAAATAATAACATACCATAAATTTTACATAGTAATATATGAAAGAAAAGAATCTTACATCATGATCAGCGTCATCCTTTTATTCTGGTTCTGATTCATTTCCCCATTATTTGTCCCTAACAGCTTCTTTAACTCCTTTCCAGATTGCATCAACCCTCCTCCCTCATCTCCATTCTCTTCCTCATCTTCTTCATCCTAGAAATTGGAATATAGTTGGCATTGAGTTACATGTTGCGATGAAAAGCTATAAATGAACAGTCGCATGGAAAGCAAACAATCCCAGAGAGAACCTACCCAACACACCTTTTTTCCTTTCTTTTCATTTTCTTCTGCCTAAAAGAAAACTTAAATATGAGATACATAGAAAACTCAAAAGTATGATTAGAATAGATGATATCCCAGCAAAGATTACATGTGTTAAGCATATAGCAATTTCTTATGCACACCCCTAATGACAATCATCGGGTCTGTTACCACACAGAAACAACATAAGTCTTAAAATACTAAGTAACCGACTACCGTTTGAACATGTAATCATAAGTAATTGATCTAAAGTTCAATCTTGAAACCTAATAGCTATCCACATCGTCTCGTTTACACAATATAGCATTTATAGCACTCGCTATATCATAAAGCCACAAACTAAGATACACACTAAAACAAAAAAACACAACTTTGGCCTCATTTAAAAGTCCACAATTGACATTCTAGTGTGCAATACCAATCATAAACATTAAAATTAACAAATAAAATATAGTAATATCAATAATCAAACCAACGAATAAAGTAGCAAAAGAGTTCAAAAAGGTTGAATAAAAACATACATAACAGCAAGATGCTTATACAGTAGTCGTCGTTGGCTGTTTCCTAAAGAGCATTTTTTGCAGGATACATGTTACTTAGCCTGGTCGTTTACAAAAGTCTTTGGTGCCATTGCAAAGTTCTGAATATCTAGTCTTTTTTTTCTTCTTTGTTGTAGATGAAACTTGTGGTAACGGTGATCTTTTTTAATCCAAGGAACCACTTTACAAATTGATACTAAAATGCAACATATTATCGCCAATTTCTTCCTCAAGAGTACTCAAGATGTGGTCACTAAGTCCGGCAATCTTCAGTTTCCCTCGTTCCGCGCATTACATACAGCCTCATGTTAGAACCTGATATCTATAAATGACCATCATATTAAGCTACGAATATAGTGCAAAAATTCGCCAATATTGACTCTGCACCTGCATTGAGAAGAATCATCAAATAAACCTTTAGAATCAAATAAAAAATTCTTTAAGTGACACCTGTATTGTAAGCTGATATTAATTAACTTGTGGAAATAGCGAAATGAACATGAATCAAAAGCACCAACGTGTGTTATTACAAATTATCCCAACTACAGATATAACATTTAGTCACTATAATCATCATATATAAATGTTTAGCCATAAGTTTCACATTTATCCTAAAGTTGAAATATGTGGTCTAGCTTAATGACAACAACCTAAAACACTATAAGCACAATGAGATGAAAACTTGGAAAATAATAGTAACTGGGTTAATCTTAATATGCTTTTTATTAATACAACAATGAAAATCAAAAGCACAACTATAGTCTCATACATCATTCAACAGCAATTAGACACACGTGTAACAAAATACATCTAAGCAAGCATATGTAGCATAAAAAAGTTTCAGATTCGACATCACAAATCAAAATTCTACTACAGACCAAAAGCTACTACCTAAGCACCACATTACTCAACTTACAACTAAGACTTCCCAAACTCAGTAATCAATAACTATAATACACATTTAGCAATAATAACAAACACTGTTACCCTAACATTAATTTATTCACTTCGCATTATAAAAGTTATGTACTCGACAGTAATCATTAAATACATATTCTAATACAAAGGTTTATTTCTCCTATTTGCGTTATAAACAAATTAGATAAAACGCAAGAATTAGATGATTTAGTCATGAATAACAAAAAGGTAGGGGACTTTGAAAATTACTTATCACCCGAATACGGAAGCCAAGATATAATTTCGCTTTTACCATCAGAATCAACGGAAGTCAAGGAAGATTTTAGTATGATTCTCTTTGATCCTAATAAAAGAAAGAGCATAGGATTGGAAGAATTTGTTGATATAGACGACATGTGGGATGATCTAGATCCAGGGATTCTAACCAACAAAAAAGCTAAAACAGAATTTTTAAAAAGCGGTGGTAGAATCCATTTACACAGCCCTGATAATTTACAACTCTCTTGCAAAATAGGGTTTGTTAATTTTAACCCCTATTTCGAACCACAAACCCCTTTCAACATAATGTACAAAAAGCCTATAACACCATTATGAATCATGAACTATTGTATTCAGGAATTAACATGGTGGGACTTGCTAAAAATTTACATGTTTCATTGGAAACCACCAATTGTTAGTTGATTTCATCATTCTTGAAAACATTAGTGAATTTGTGGAAAAGGGATTATCTGAAGTTCTGTTTGGACACCCTTTCAAAGAACAAATAGGACTAGTTGAAGACCGGGGTAAAGGAACACTTTGGTTTAAAATCAATGATGATAAAATAATATTTCATATGCCACGTGCCGAAAAAGCCTTTAGAAAACTAACGGTAAAACAACAGAACTTAATGGGACCTCTGTTAAAAGTCAGTGACGAAGATAAGAAAAGAGGAATCCATAAGACTGAAAAAAAGATTAAAGGATTCTACAGAGGTTGCCTTAGTTTAGGAAATGAGTACAAATTTGACCAGGATGTTATAGATTGGATTCAGGGATGTATTGATGAAGGGATGACGTAGAATGGTAATGAGTCTAACTTAAAGACTCGTTAATAAACAAAAGTGCTTGTTGGGAGACAACCCGTCCTTTATTAAATGTAATTTCCTTTTTGCATTAGTTGGTTTGCATGTTTCTTACTTTGTTTTACAGAATCCAGAAGTTGGGAGGCAATTATCAAGACCGGCTCGACTCATAATCATGTGGTAACCTTGTTGAATCTGCAGCAGTTACGGCGTAACAAATTTAGTTTACACCGTAACCACTGTAGTTACGACGTAATCCATTTCACGATTATGCCGTAACGCCTTAAAACTTAAAAATTTTACCACTTGATTACGACATAACCCATTTCCCGGTTACGCCGTAACCTCCTTCTGAAATCCTAAAAAGTTTTAAACATGTCTAAACCTTGTATACATAAATGGACTTTGTGGGTATGTTCTCTGGAAGCCCTTTACGAGAACTAATCAAACTCGTCCAACCTTGAGCCACCAGTGGTTTAAAAGGCTTGTTGCATATGCTAAATGCAACCTTGATTCCTACGAAAGTGAGTTAGGTTTGTATTTCCTGTACACTTCATAATTATTGTAGAACGATTTTATGTTTGTTTTTGTGATCACAAGGGATAAACAGATAACAGGAAGACAGAGATAATCTAAAATATTTCTGCCTAATTTCAAATCTCAAAGCAATGCTCAGGGAGTTTCTTGTCCTAAATCTACTCTTTCCTTTTTATTTCATTCCGTAATGGTACAATCGTGACATGGTAAAAAACCAATGGGGGATGGAGTAGAATTAATACTTGACGTATGTTTTTGCCTTCGATTTTCTAGTTTTCTTTGAAAATTATGCCAATTTTAAAATATTTGACAATTTTTTCTTAAATAACTATAATTAATCCTTACCGAATGTACATTACCCTTTATTATAACTTGGTGAGATTTAAGCCTAATATTCTGTTTCCATCATATTTTTAAAAAATCCACCAAAATATCAAGTGTGTCGGTAAGTTGGCTACACTTTTTTATAATTTTCCCTTTAGATTAATTAGTGTAATTTAGATTAGTGTAAAATTCTGTATATTTGTGTATTTGCTTGTATATTTGTTACTTTAATTGTTTGTGTGTTTAATTGTTTTCCATACACTGTTTTGTTCGATAATCTGATACGGCGTATCCACTTCCATTGGATACGGCATATCTAAGTTTCATATCCAATACAGGGTATTCATTCAACAGATTAATACGGCGTATTCAGATTAATTAAATACGGTGTATTGATAGTCTGATACAGTAACAGAACTGGTTTTTCGCATTCAATTTCCGTATATATGTGTTTTCTTTCTTCCAAGCCTTCCTACTGATTGTTTATCCTCTGTTTCAGGTAGTGCATGACAAGGAGTTCAACAAAGGAACTATTAACGCCTTTCAAGGAGCCAGAATGAGAATTCCGATAATCTAAAAAGCTTTTCAAGACACTAAGTCTTAACGAATTAAGATCGCCCTTAGATCTATTTTCTAATTTAGAAGAAAATTCTGAGGAAGAAGTTACGGAAGCAATGGCGGAAACCATGGAACAATATATGAGCAAAACCCGAGCTGACTATAGATCAGGCATTGCTATGCATAAAATCGATGACAAATATCACTTTGAAATAAAAGGCCAATTTCTTAAGGAGCTACGAGACAACACCTTCAGCGGTTTGGATCATGAAGATGCGAACAAACACATTGAGAAAGTTCTAGAGATTATTGACTTATTCCATGTTCCTAATATTACTCAAGATCAAATAATGCTTCGAGTCTTTCCTATGTCCCTAACTGGAGCCGCAAGTCGTTGGCTAAGAAACAAACCGGCTGGTTGGATTAAAACTTAGGAAGATCTAAAGATAAAGTTTCTAAGCAAGTATTACTATAACATTTTACATTTTTAGGTCATTTCCCGACTCAATTATTTTCATTATTTATTTTTAGGGTTTTACGCGTTCGCTTTTAATTATTATCTTATAGTTAAATCGCGTAAACTAAAAATCATCATTCAACGTAAACGGACACCAAACAAATAAAAGTTTACGTCAAGCAAGTGTTATATGATTATTAAGAGTATAATTTATAACTTTTTATAATTTATTTTTATTGGTTACGTAAAACGCTTACGTTTCGCAATAAATTACATTCGGGCATACCCGGAAGCACCTATACCTATCTATACTCAAACCAATACCCACATTTATACCCAATACACAAAAACTAACTCATTTCCTCACAAAAATAAGCTATAGGCCGGATACATGCATTATCACACTTAATAAAATCTTAAACCACTAGTATGGATATTACCTAGTCAAAACCTTACACCACAAGTACCATTGATCACATATATCTAGTAATTGTCTCATCATGTGTACCCTAGATCACTTCTTGGCCGGTCATGGTGCATGGGGAGGAGGAGAGCTCTTTCTCATGTACCCTAAACCACTATAAGTCCAAGGTTTTAGTTTAAGGTTGTTTTGACTATTCTATGATCTACAAAAGGCAAGTCCCATATTCATTATCATACACTCTCACTCATTAAACAAATTTCAAGCAAAAACTCTCTCTAAAATAAGCCAAAACCATGGCATACAAAACAAAACTAGGGTTTCATATTCTTTGATTTTCTAAAGCATTCCAAGTATTCTAGTGTTCATTCTAAGATCATCTAAGGTTACACAAGGTTATTACAAGCTTGGATTTGGGTTTAACAAAGATTAATCAAGAAAACATATTTAGGGTTTTCTTGATTAGGGTTTTGGATTTGGAAGCCTTGCTAGGGTTTCTATCTTGTGTTCATCAATCTACTACACTTCTATAAGGTTCATTTAAACCCTAAATATTTCATTATTCATTTACATATGTTTTCATGCTTGTTATATATGTTAAACACCACCTAGCTTATTTTCATGAAATAATGAGATACTATAAGATATATATGATTCAAATTTATTATGTACATTGGTAAAATAACACTTAAAATGGAAGTACACATTATATATAAGTGTTAAATAAATTATATGGTTAGGTTATGAATTATTTTGTGTTGAAAGTTTTAATTACACAAGTGGTGAACAAATGGTTTTGAGGACATTATTCATGGACAAGTATTATGGATATAGTATAGAGGACTTAAGATATATCAAGTTAGTGTAATAAGTATATTAGAGGACTTGTAATATTTTTAATTAAGTAAAAAGTGTATAAAATAAGTTTATAACTAATTATATAAAAACTCATATACCTACTGTTAGAATTCGTTTAATAAAGTATGGATTTTATATTTTATTCAATTAGTACTTATCACAAGGATCGTAAGCATATAAGAAACTTGAAAAACTGAGCAATAACGAAGGAGATATGATATTTTTAAGTTTACAATAATTAAATGGATAAAAGTAATTTTATAAAATTTATTTTATACAAATACCTACAATTACAGATCTGATATATAAAAATAAATATTTTATAAATATAGTACTTTTTATAAGGAATCCAAGGACGTAAGAAACTTGAAAAACAGATTTAAAATGAAGGCGGTACGTTATTTACAAGTTTAAGTTAAAAAGTATTTTTATAAAAGAAAAATTATAAAAATAAGTTACTGTTCACGACAGTATACTGTTGGGAAATAATTTTCATAAATAGAGCTTTTAATTACGAAGACGTGGACATATGAATCACTAAAAACTGAATTAAAACGAACGAGATACAATTAAAATACGATTTCAATAATTAAAGTTATAAAAAAGTATTTTTATAAACTTTCACTTACTGTTACTGTTCATAACAATACCAAATCATATTATAAATATAAAATTTGATTAGAGTTTTAAAATACAAATCCATACATGTAAAGAACAAGAGAAACGGATTAAATATGAGTAAGTTATGACTTTTGGAAGGTTACGACGATTAATTATATAAAAGTAGTTTTATATAATTTTATAAAAACAATTAGAACTACTGTTCATCAGGGGCATAAATATTATAAATATAATATTTTGATATATTTTCTTAATACGAAACCGTGGACATAAGAAACACTTGAAACGGGGTTAAAACGATAAAGATACGAGGTTTATAAAACCGTATGCACTATCTTCACTTTTGTGCACTATTTTATAAAAACAATTAAACCAATTATATAATATCATTATATAATCAATAATAATATTAAAACATGTATTATTAACAAGCAATCAATGGTGAGACAAAAACCACACTTTATTTTACGAATACAAATACAAACACCATTATTCAATAAAGTACGGTTTAAACATTGTTTTGACATTTAAAACTAAACAAAGACTAGTAGGTGGTGGTGTAACTATATAACTTGTGATGTAGTATTATTAAGTACATTGTACTCATACGACCTATATTTAATTAGGTTGCATTCGGTCTTATCCGTGACGTTTCCATTCACTTGATTCATATACATCAGTTTATTCACTAAGGTGAGTTCATAGCCCCATGTTTTACTATATCAATAATTTACAACTTTTGGGGTGAGAAACATGCATTGTTTTACGAATTGGATGCAAGTGTACATTTTATCATGATTAAGTGTTTGCCTAAGTAGCGATAACCCTTTGTGCCCTTTATCATGAACTGTCAATTACTTTGTGTGAACGCGAATGTTATAAATAGATCTATTTGGGATTGACATCCCCATCCGGGTGAGTAGCTCTCACTGGTGTCACGAAGTAAACCAATGGATGTATACCATGTCAGATTTGGGATGTTGCAGGTTAGAACATCATCAAGGGCAATGTTGGCAATTTATATTGCAATTCATAAATGTCGAGCTTCAGTGTCATGAGCTTAGGGAAACGTAATTACACTTTGTGATGTTTGCATCTGTTGCACTATCATACACTTGGAAATCTTGCGGTCCTACATTATATTTACATAAACCTATGAATTCACCAACTTTATGTTGAAATTTTAAAGCATGTTTTCTCAGGTCAATAAGGCACAAGGTGCTAAGGATACATTAGGGATACTCTTTTGGGGAGTCATGCATAAAATATTTGGAGTCATTACATCTTGGGATTTTTGTTATGATCTAAAATCTTTGTTATCAAATGTTGAAAAATTTAAGCCGTTGCGCTTTGTATTAAACAATTTCAATAAATCCAATGTATCGTATTTTAAACGACTCTTTTAGAGGTCGTTCTCATATCTTGTGCTATTGATCTATGAAGTAACGCTCCCGGACTCATTATTCCGCTGCGACCCTATTTGGGGGTGTTACAGATTAGTATCTAGATCCAAGGTTATAGAGAACCAAGTCAAATGTTTTTACTTGGACTATAACCATTTTCAAACACTGCATCATACAAAGGTATTTTCATAGGACATTTACTTATACATTACTTATTGCATTAGTTGAGTATGCTAGATGTTGTATGGTTCACATACGTGTTTATAATATATTAAGTATATTATTATGGGTCTTATATATGTACTAATGTAAACTTTGTTTGAGTGTTACAGATCCTGTCATGTCTTCTTCAACCACAGTCACCTACACATCTGTCTACACTGATTCTGAGCTAAGGAGAGTCTTCTGGGGAGTTGATGAGGAGCTGTTTGATGGAGGTTCTCTACGAGTCATCGTATACGGATATGATGGACTTTCTATGTAGCCGGTAGCCCTGCCATCTCCGGACTATGTGCCAGGACCTGAGCACCCACCGTCTCCCGATTACGTGCCTGGTCCTGAGCACCCACCTTCGCCTATTGAGGTACCATACGTACCTGAGCCTGAGTACCCCGAGTACTTAGTGCCATTCGATGCTGAGGCACCCTTGGAGGACCAGCCTCTACCTGCGGATGCCTTACCTACCGCCTTATCACCAGGCTATGTGGCAGACTCCGATCCGGATGAGGATCCAGAGGAGGACCCCGAGGAGGATCATGTTGATTATCCTGCTGACAGATGGGATGATGATGATGAGCCCTCCGATGATGATGATGATGATACCGATGATGAGGATGAGGAGCCCTTTGAGGACGTGGATGATGACGAGGAAGAGGAGGAGCACCTAGCTCTGGCCGACTCTTCTGTTATACCTGTTGTTGACCGTGTTCCCTCAGCCGAGGATACAGAGCCATTTGAGACTGATGAGTCTGCACCTACACCCAGATCACCTCAGACTAAGGTCCCCTTTGCTCAGACACGTCTTCGTAGAGCACGGAAGACTGTCAGACTTGAGCCGCCTATGTCACCATCCATGGAGGCACGCATTGCTGAGTATGCTGTCGCACCTGCACCACCATCACCACCACCATCTCCACTATCACCTTGGTCACCTCCACTACCTCAGATTCTCTCACCACCACTACCACCTCCACCATCATCACTACATTTACCACCACCTGTACCCACATCATTACCATTACCATCATCACCGCTACCACCACTATCAGCCTCACTATTTATACCACCACCAGTCGATCGTAGGGAGGACGTTCCCGAGGCCAAGTTACCACCTCGTAAGAGGTTATGTCTGACTGCTCCCACATCGAGGTATGAGGTAGGGGAGAGTTAGACTGCTGCTCCTAGATCTACTGGAGGTCATAGAGCGGATTATGGGTTTATCGGCACTACGGATGCCGAGATCAGACGTCAAAGAGCCGAAGAGGTTGGTTATGGCATTAGGGATGTTTGGGTAGACCCAACAGAAGTTGTTGATGAGGTAGCAACAACGACCCTCGAGGGGGTCAATGCTAGAGTGACCGAGCTTGCTGCGGTTCAGGAGTAGGACACACAGGATGTTTATGCTGTGATAGAAGATACTCAGGATAGATAGACTCAGTTATTTCAGAGTGTTGATGGATTGGTCAAGGATAGAAAGTTTCACTATGAGACTGCATGACTATTAGATCGGGAGGCCCTTGTTTCCTAAGAGGCTTGGGCACATTCCGTTGGGTTGAGTTCGGCAGTTCACTATGAACTGCAAGCATATAGGACTCATACCCAGATGCAGGATTACCGTATCGCCTCATAGGAGTCACTGATGATGACATTGATTGCATAGGTTTCATCACTACAGGGACAGTTATCAGCGGCATTGGGACAGATTCAGGCACTTCAGGCTAGAGATCAAACTCATGCAGATGATCCCGAGGGCGCTGGTAGTTCTGCCTAGGTTTACATTTTCATGTCATATTCATAGCTATCATTATGTTAGCCGGCTAAGTATTATGGGTTTTATACCCAGCTAGCACGGTAGTAGGATTTGTATTTTTCATTTCTTGTATCAGATAATCATGTATGTTTTCCCAGTTATATATGATGTGTTGTATTATGTCATGTCGATCTCAATTCTATTATGTATTGTGATCCCAGTCATGTTATATAATCACTGTGTGATGTGATCTTGTTATATATAATGTGTTGTATTATGTTATGTCGATCTCAATTTTGTTATGTGTTGTGATCCCAGTCATGTTATGTACTCACTGTGTGATGTGATCTTGTTATATATATGTTGTACCCATGTCATGTTGTGATGTTTATGAAAACTCACGTGTTTTATATTGTTGTGATTAGAACAATATGCCGCCAAGAAGATCCTCTGCTACTGCAAGGGCTGCTGTTGCTACTGCTGCAAGGGCTATTGCTGCTACTGCTGCTACTGCTGTGACTGCTACCCCTATGACAGCTGATGTTGTTGAGCAATTAATTGAAGCAAGAGTATCTGCGGCACTTGCTAATCATGAAACTCTTCGAAATAGCACTAATAGTCATGGCGACGAAAGCCACGATTCTGAAACTGGAATTAGAGGAACTGTACGCACTCCCCGTGAGTGTATGTACAAGGATTTTCTGAATTGCAAGCCCCTTACATTTAAGGGTACTGAAGGAGTGGTTGTGCTATCACAATGGTTCGAGAAGATGGAATCAGTGTTCCATATCCGCATCTGTGTTGTGGAGAACCAAGTTAAGTTTGCTACATGCACTTTCCTTGGAAATGCTCTAACATGGTGAAACTCCCACATGAAGACTGTCACTCAATATGTTGCTTATGCTATGGACTGGAAGGCACTAAAGAAGATGATGACAGTCAAATACTACCCAAGGGGTGAAATCAAGAAGTTAGAAATTGAGCTCTGGAACCTAAAAGTAAAAGGTACTGATGTCGCAAGTTACACTCTGCGTTTTCAAGAGCTTGCACTGATGTGTGGAAGGATGTTCCACGAGGAATCAGAAGAAGTTGAGAAATATGTTGGTGGACTTCCTGATATGATTCGGGGAAATGTAATGTCATATCAACCCAAGACGATGGAGAAAGCAATTGAGTTTGCCAATGACCAGATGGATCAAAAAGTCCTCACTATTACTGAAAGGCAAGCTGAGTAGAAGAGGAAGTTAGAGTTTAATGCTGGAAACAATCAGGGGCACCAACAACAAAACAAGAGACAGAACACTGGGAGGGCTTACACTGCTGGGCCTGGTGAAAAGAGGGAGTACACGGGATCATTGCCCTTGTGTACAAAATGCAACTATCACCACAAAGGTCCATGTGCTCCCAGGTGTAATAAGTGCAAGAAGATCGGTCATCTGGCTCGTGACTGTAGGAGTTCTGGTCCCAACGGTAATAATAACAATCGTGGGAACTCCGGAACAACTCAGAATGCTGGCACTTGCTATGAGTGTGGTGTTCAGGGGCATTTCAAGAGAGACTGCCCAAAGTTGAAGAATAAAAACCGTGGTAATCAAGGTGGGAATGGCAATGCCCCAGCGAAAGTGTACGTGGTGGGCAATGCGGGAACAAACCCAGACTCCAACGTCGTTACGGGTACGTTCCTTCTAAACTGTTGTTTTTTATTTGTTATATATTATATGTTGCGGTTGTTTTAGAGTTTGCGATTAGTGAAGGACTGGTCGTCTGGTTTGCGGTGTGGGGTGTCGCGTCAAGTTTACGCTCGCGGGTGTAGAGTGTGTGATTCTTGGTTTGGTTTGTTTGTGTTTTTGTTTCGAGAGAGATTCTTGTGTGTTAGACAAGTAAGTTGCTACTTACACTTTCCTTAGAAAAGTTTAACATTGGTGGAAACTACTACATGAAAGATGTTACTCAAATGTTGCTTATGCTATGGACTAGAAAGCTACTAAAGAAGATGATGACAAATTAAATACTGCCAAGGGGGGTGAAATCAAGAATTAGAAATTAAGCTTGGAACCTAAAAAGAGTAAAAGGTTACTGATGTCGCAGCTTACACCCTCGTTTTCAGGAGCTTGCACTGAAAACCTTTATGTTGTCGTTTTAAAGCATGTTTCTCAGGTCAATGAGGACGAGGTGCTAAAGATGCAGTGGGATACTCTTTGGGGAGTATGCCATTAAAAGATTTAGAGTCATTTACATATTGGGATTTCTTGGTTTATGATCTAACATCTTGTTATCAATGGTTAACAATTTAAGCCGTTGCGCTTTGTATTAAACAATTTCAATAAATCCAATGTATCGTATTTTAAACGACTCTTTTAGAGGTCGTTCTCATATCTTGTGCTATTGATCTATGAAGTAACGCTCCCGGACTCATATTCCGTTACGAGCCTATTTGGGGGTGTTACGGCATATGCCAGATTCCAAGTTACACCAAAGCAATCCCATCTCTTAGCAATCAAATGAATTTTTAGATATCTAAAAGGAAAACCAACATTAGGCCTTTGGTATTCTAGGTGATTATCACATTTGGACAACTAGATGCTTATACTGATAGTTATACTATATGTAGAGCAACTCAAGATAGGAAGTCTACAATTGGAGGTTGTCAGTTTTTAGGAAATAGGTTGATATCATCCCAGTGTAAGAAGCAAACTGTGGTTGCCACCTCTATAACTAAAGCTGAATATGTGGCTGCTGCTAGTTGCTGTGGACAAGTACTCTGGATTCAAAATTAATTGCTGGATTATGCGTATAATTTCATGAATACTGTCATTAATATTGACAATAACAATACTATCTGCATTATTGAAAATCTTGTTCAACATTCTAAAACAAAACATATAGAGATTAGGCATCAATTTATAAGAGATTGCAATGCTAAAAAGTTAATACAAATGGTTAAAATTCATACTGATCATAATGTTGCAGATCTTCTTACAAAAGGTTTTGATGCTGGAAGGTTTCAGTACTTGGTCTCAAGTATTGGAATGCTTAATCCTTAATGTCTACATCTCTTTATGTCTTTGTAAAAGTTTTGTAAAGGATTAGTACTGTTAGTCTTGTCAATTAGTACTGCTAAGTATAATTAGTACCGCTAGTTATACTTAAGGCTGCTTGTTAAAACTGTTAGTCATACTTAATACTGTCAAGAAGAAAATACTCTAGATTGTGTATTTTTAGCTACGGACTAACACCTACAGGATAAGCAAATTAAGTGCCTGAAGTTGAATGCTTCACCTCTGAAGTATTGTTTGAGGGGAGGCTACTTATGTTAAGCATGGATGGAAGGACATGTAATATCAAAAGTGTGTTAAAAAGAATCAAAAACATCTAGGCATGTCAAAAGAGGTCGAGACACCAAGATACCTCAGTCTAGTGGTCCCCCTGTAAAGGTTGGTGATGAGGCTGTCCATAAGGAGTTGGGTGACAGAATGTAAAGGGCTGCCACTACTGCTTCTAGCTTATAAGCAGAGCAAGACAGTGGTAACATCAAAAAGACCCAATCCATAGAAACAGTTAATGAGCCAAGTCCTTAGGGAACTAGTTCAGGTAGTGGTCCCAGGTGTCAAGATACCATATTGAGGGGGGGGTGTAGATGCTCAAACTAGGTTTGAGACTACATCTAAACAGTCCAATGATCCACGTCTCTCAAGAGTTAACACACTTGGAAGTGGGGAGGACAGTATGAAACTTATGGAATTGATGGCACATTGTACAAAACTGTCTGAATTGGTAAGAAAAAGAAAAAAGAGATATAGTGAGATGAAAAATAGATAGAGAGTTATGTGATAAAAACATAAAGAGTGAATTGGTGAGCAAAAAGAATTGAGAGATAATGTGAGCATAAATACAGAAAGAGAGATTGTGAGTGCCAAGATTTGGTGATGGAAATGATTTTTAGATGAAATTGAGATCAAAACTGCTATCTCCAAGTTAGTACTGCTGGGCATTACTTAGTACTGCTGGGTATTACCTAGTACTGTTGGCTATGTTTTCATACTGCTAGGCTTAAAGTTAGTACTGTTAGGCTAAAATTAGTACTGCTGGATGACCGTTAGTACTGTTTGAGCCATAACAGAATTTCCTTTACTAAGTCTAGCCGTTGGGATATTTCCGCCAACTATCTAGCCTATAGGGTTTGACTAATTGTAGAATTCATGATCTTTCTATAAATTAGTAAGATTTCTTCAAGATAAGAACAAAATTATTTCAGTCGGTCAAATCACAACCCTAAGTGTTCTCTATATTATCTCAATTAACCTTTCCAAGCTTACATACTCTTATCCATGACCTCATCCCATAACTTTAATCGTATTTTTCTCTCATTAAATGGCGAATTTGGAGTTTTGCGACAAACACAACATGGTGGCCTACTTACAGAAGCCAGAGGGAAGTGAAGCCTTTCATCAAATTGTAGATTTTCTAAATGCTAGTTATATCAAGTATGCCCTTATTGAGAATCCCAAGATATATATTTCCTTAATCCAACAGTTTTGGGGAACAGCTACTGCTAGAACAACTAATGATGGAGAAGTGGAAATAACGGATAGCATTGATGGACAAGTCAAGACTATCACTGAAGCATCTCTAAGAAGACACCTCAAGTTGGAAGACTCTGAATGTATTAATTCTTTACCAAATACATAGATTTTTGAGCAACTTGCTCTTATGGGGTATGTGTCTGATTCTACTAGACTTACTTTTCAAAAGGGATACTTTTCTCCCCAATGGAGGTTTTTCATTCATACAATCCTTTAGTGTTTAAGTCAAAAAACAACAGCTTGGGAGCAATTTAGTAGCAATATAGCAACTGCTATAATTTGCTTGGCCACAAACAGGACTTCCAATTTTTCAAAAATGATCTTTGATGTTATGGTGAAGAATTTGGATAGCACACACAAGTTTTTAATGCATCCAAGATTTCTTCAAATTTGTTTAAACAAACAAAAGAGACTTCTTCTACCTCACACCAGAACTTATCCTACTCCTACCCTTACAAAAAAACGGTTTAGCAACATGAAAAGGGTTTCCAAGGGATATTCTAGGGTAGACTTTCCTTTATTTCCTACAATGATCACTGCACATGAGTCCTCTCCTTCCAAAATAACATCTTCACCATCCTTATCACCCTAAACACATCAATCATCACCACTTAAGGATATAACCAGACAGGCAGCTGAGATTCCTCAGTCTCAGTTTCCTACTTAAACCCAAGTAGCAAATGAGGCTGCATTCACAAGTGTGGATGTTGATGCTGGAGGGGCTTCCACTACTGACATTGGCTTAGAAGCAGGTCAGGGCAGTGGTACCATACATAAGACCCCTACCAGGCCTCATGATTTACCTCTCCCAAGAGTTTACACACTTAGAAGTGATGAGGGCAGTCTGCAACAAAATGAATTAATGGATTTAGTTACCAAGTTGACTGATAGAGTTGGAGTTTTGGAGAATGACATGCAACAAACAAAGAAGGTTTATAGTTCTGCTCTTACAAAGCTCATCTTAAGAGTGAAAAAGTTGGAGAAGAAAGTCAAGATAAACAAAGCTAGGAGAAGGACCAGGATAGTTATTTTAGAGGATGAAGATGCTGAAGAGGATTCTTCCAAACAGGGGAGGAAGATCTCTGACATTGATAAAGATCCTACAATCTCATTGGTACATCCTGAGCAAGACATGAAATATGATTTTGATGTTACTACTGCTGAAGGATTTACTACTGCCAGTGTACCTGTTACCACTGCTAGTGCGACTCATGAAGTTAGTATTGCTGCTGTAAATTTAGTGTACATCAGAAGGAGTGCAAAAAAGAGAAAAGATAAAAGAAAAGCTATTATAAAAGAATATGAATATGTTCAGAAGAAGTCAAAGAAGAAACTAGAGCAAGAAAGACTTGGGCATGAAGAAGCTATTAGATTGCAAGAATAGATTAATGAAGAAGAAAACCAAAGGGTTGCTAAGGATGCTTAAATAGCTAAACAGTTACAAGAAGAATTTGATAGAGCAAGACAAGAACAAGAAGTTGTAGCTGAAGCTGATCAAGCTCATGATATTGATTGGAGTGATCCTGATGTGCTAAGATATCATGCACTTCAAAATAGATCTTTCTCTGTAGCTGAAGTAAGGAAGAACATGTGCATGTATTTGAAAAATCAGGGAGGATACAAGCTAAGTCATTTTAAGGGAATGAGCTATAAAGATATTAGATCTATATTTGAGAGAGTATGGGATCAAAATAATGCTTTTGTTCCTAAGGATTCTAAGATTGAAAAGTAAGTGATGAAGATACCTGGATTTAATTTTCAACAAAAGTCTAGTAAAAAGAGATCAAGAGAAGATTCTGATAAAGACAATGCCAAGAAACAGAAACTAAAGGATGATTCTGAGAAGAAAGAGCTTAGAGATAGTATGGATGTAGTTCCAAGGGATGATATTGCTATTGATGTTGAGTCTCTTGCTACTAAATACCCAATAGTTGACTAGAAGACACATGTTTTGACAAAAAATATGATGTATTATCAAATCATCAGAGCAGATGTAAGTTCTAAAAACTACAAAATATTCAGTGAAATGCTTGATGATTTTGATAGGCAAGATGTCTTGGATCTACACAGACTGGTACAAGAAAGGTATGATACAACAAGTCCAGAAGGATATGACTTGTTACTTTGGGGAGATCTGAAGATTTTATTTGAGCCTAATAAAGAAGATGAAATATGGAAAAATCAACAGGACTATAACTTGATAAGCTGGAGATTATTTGACTCATGTGGAATGCATATGTTGCTGATGCATACTAGAATTGCTATTCACACGATGATAGAGAAGAAATATCCTCTTACTAAAGAAATGCTTTTAAGAATGTTAAGTAGAAGACTAGAGGTTGATCAAGAAAGTGAAATGACATTTGAACTTCTCGGGTTTATAAGGTCTCAACTTCAGAAGTAGAAGAATGTTTTAAAGAATCCTCTCACAAAGGTTTAATTCAAGAGACTTGATGATTTGATGGTAAATCACAAGTTTAGGGAGGATTGTTGGGGATTAAACTCATTATACTTAGTACTGCCAAGTTAAAGTGTTAGTACTGCTTAAGTCATAACTGGCAGTATAAACCAGTTAGTACTGCTAGAAGAATGTTAGTACTGCTAGGTATAAGTTAGTACTGCTAGTACTAAACTTAACACTGCTGAAGGGATTTATACTACTGATAAAGACTGAAGACTGCATGAAGGTAAAGACGTGTTAAAAGATATGTATTAGTTATCTTGTATATATTTTAAATATTTAGAAAGATATACATATAAGCTTAATGTTTTAGAAGATTCATAGTTATCTTGTAAAGGACTCCTTAGTGTATAAAAGGAGATCCTAGGTTATGGTTTAGATACACATCAATCAGTCTTTCATTGTAGCTTCAAGGTTGTAAACCCTAGTACTAGACAGAGTACTCGTATTATTCATCATAATAATATTAAAGCTTTTTGGTTATATTCATTGTTTATTTATTCTACTGCATCATAGTTTACTATTACATTGATATTCGTCTAAGTACTAAAGAGTAGATTCCGCATACGCTTAGTATCAACAAAGTTTCTAGCATAGTTGTCTTGAATCTATTCAATACAACTAACCCTTTTACAAGGTTTGCAAGATCTAGTTTAGATCAACACATTTCATCTATTTTGTTTCAATTTGAGTCTAGGGTTCATGATGAACACAAAAAATTAAAATTGGAGATTTTTCATTTTTCTTTCAATTTTGTACAATTAGGACTACTAGGATATAATGTATAACAAATACGCTTCCCTTAGACATAGGATTTACATACACTAGTGAGTTTGTCGAAAAATTGATTTCGAACCAAAACCCTAATTTTATTTTCAAATCACTCATGTTAGAAACATAATAAAACTGTTGTTATGCATTGTTAATACAACTTAAAAACGTTTTTAAACACATGCATAATGATCTCATGAACAAAGGTCGAGATACATAATTCATATGTATTGTTCGACATGTTTAGATGAGCAAAATCAAATTAAGGAGCGTTTGGATTAACTCTTAGGATTTTATTTTTAGGTCGAGTTAATCGTTACTCCACATTTGTCACATTTAGGCACACACTAGAAACAATGCCCATAAAATATTGCAAGTAAATGATAATAAAATGTGACTTCAATTTTTTCTTTCTAGGTAATCATGCCTCGCAAATCGTCTGACGACCATAAAAATACAAGACACTATATCCCAATGATTTCACATGAATATTATTTACCTATAAAAGAAAGATTAAGAAACCTTGAAAGTCACTACATTCATGAGGGTCGGGTGGTTTTTGAGAACTTTGCGGATCTAAACTATGTTCGGTCTATGTTTCATTTTCTTGATTTTGAGTGTCTCCTTGAAATTAATGACCAAATTTGTCCTCGTTTCATACTCAAGTTTTATAGTCAATATCAAATAAACTATTCTGACAAAGGTCAAATGTTCATCGAATTGTGATTCAAAATCAATTCTTTTCTTACTCTCTTGAAGAATTTGTTCAAATTCTTGACATACCTTGCGACGGTGCTTGCGTCTTTACTAACAAGTGGTCACTTGATGAGTTGGCATATGGTGTCCCTACGGATGGTCCATATCAAACCAACCCTCCTTCTCTTGATGACATCATTTCTTTAACACCCTCAAATTTATCACGCAACAGGACTAATGGTTCGGGGCCAATAGTTGGGTGTTAATTCATAGCACAAAAAACATAAGTAAATAAAGAACGACTCAAAAGAGACGTTTACAACATTGTTCCATTCATGAAAATCAGAGTACTAAAACATTGTCCCACACAAAACATTACCAAATCCAAGTTGCAAGTTTTTAAAACCATAACATTAAGCAAATGTATTTTTGAGAAATGGAACACAAAACATGTCAACAAAATAAATTAGCGTTAGCTCCTCCTCGAGTACTCCAAGTCCTTATCCCTGATTACCTAAGATAAAACATGCTAAAAAGTCAATGAAAAGTTGAGTGAAATCATAGAGTTTATATGAATAATTTAGAACACAAGCATAAATATTGATTTAATGATGAACTTGTTGATCATACAAGTCATTTCAGATAAATTGCATTAAACTCGTGACACCGATCCCATGGACGAAATATGGATCATTTTAGATCATGCATATATCTTTTCATATGCTCACAAACAATAACAATAATGCCCCTAGGCTAGGTATCTTGTCATATACCTAATAAAATCTCGAATACAATATGTTCGAACATTGGGGTCCCTAAAACTGGCGTATCCCCAAACACCGAACCGGGTTGTCAAGCCCTTAGATCTATAATTGTAACAGCGGCTACCCATCATAGGTAGTTGACGGTTCACGATTGGGGTCTTTTGACAAGAGGTACTTAATGCAATCAAGGTATATATTCGGGTCTAGCATACATGGAAATCAACTTGTATTCAATTTGATAAAGTAGCATGTATCTCCCTCGCGGGGTTTAAAAAAACATTTAAAGTTATAAAGGCGAGGCTATGAACTCATTGCAAGTAAAAGATGATCGAGCAAGAAATCAACCAACAGATGAAGTGCCAACAATTTAGCCGCGACCTATAAGACGTGACGCGACTTAGTATTATAAGAAAAGAAAAAATAGATACATAGAAATAATATACAAAATCATGAGTTATTTTTCTAAGATATGCGTGGCATTGCACAATGACTTAACCAAGGTATTTATACTCTAAAATATGACCTCTAATCTGACCTTATAGGTAATAAAACATCTACTAAGTTTCATGTATTAATTCTTGTTTTACTATCATGGTTGTATACTTTTTATGTTTTAAGAAAAGACGTAAAATCCATATTCTGATTTTGACCTGTCTTTATGGGTCCATAGCTACTAATCCGTAAGGGCTATGAATATGAGGTTTTCTCCCCTAGAAATACCTTTGAGTCTAGTTTCCAGAATGAAAAGCCTCATCCTCTAATTCGATTTTAATCAATGGGAATTGACAATTTAGTGACAGACTATCCAACCAAAATGTTTACCAAACTAAAACATCTATACGGAAACGGCCATAAATCCTAAATCGTGATAGCTATTGAAGTGGTTCCACTTGGAGGTGTTAGACTAAGATGTATACTACTATGTTATGCTTTAAAACCCAACACTTAAGTGAAATTTTTTGGAGTTAAGCCCGTTTTCCAAACAAAGGTCCAGATTTGACTAGCTATCGTAAAACGGCCATATCTCACTCATCCGAAGGAGATACAAAACCACCCAATTCCACATGAAGTTTAGAATTATATCTACCCAACCATGTAATTAAATAACAAGCTCCAGACCAAAAATTATGTTAGCCTCAAAATATTGAGTCGAACATGAAGTTCGTTCATTATGTATTTAAGTCTCGGTAATTTATTTAGTTAATGTTGTAATAGTATAATATCGGGAATCGGGCTCGATAGTTAATCTAATATTGTATATGTTTCGGGTTTAATCCCAAGCAAAACCCGAGCCCGGGTCCTAGTTAAATATCCCGCGCGTCACATTAAATGTGTAGGGGTATAAATAGATATTTTCTTATTAGAAAATATCTAATTCTCAAAATCTCACAAATATCTTTTTTTCTAAATCTCTCTCTAGTTTCTCTTATCTCTCTCTCTTAACCTTAAGAGATGAGATAAACATCATGTTTGCTCATCTTGAGTATCTTCTCACTACTGCAATCACCTCACACTTTCTACCTCCACCTTGAAATGCTTCAAAAACTTTTCATAAACGTATCACCCTAAACCTTTTTGCACAAAAAGTCATTCCATATGAATCATGAATCATTTAGGATTTATATAGTCTTATCTCTCTCTATCTCATGAAGCATGTTTAGATTGTAGTGTACCTTATGGATTAAAGGTCTCATAGGTCGTATTAGCTCTAGCTTTATCTTAGTTGTATGAGCTGTACTAATTGCATTTGCTTATGTATGAGTTTCTTAATTGTTGAATGAAACTCCCAATTTGGTGACTTGAATCCATTGAGTTGTTTAAAAAGATCTTTTTTTCTTGCACTTTGTACCTCTAACTTTGTTTGTAGCAAACAATTTTTCGTAAGATCGATCTCTTGGTGCCCCAAACGAGGGGGAGCAGCCAACAAGTGGAGTCTTGACATCGGGTCGATTTCTTTCTTCCTACAAACTACTCGGCGATCATACCTATTGGGAATCGACAAAAAGGGGAAGAAATGAACATAAACTCATTAATAATTTGCAACTATTAATTTTATACAAAATGAGTTTATATTTTGTCATCATCAAAAAGGGGATAATTGTTAATACAAATAATGTCTAAAAAATATTAATTTATATTTTTTGACCTCTTAACGTTTTGATAATAACAAAATGTAAAAATGTTTACAATAAAATTAAACGTTTACAAATTATTAATCGTAAAATTCTATTTCTAAGATTAGTAATCACTTAACGTATGAACAAACAAATCATTAAGCATGAGTAGTGATCAAGAAAATATTTTTCTCTTTGTTAGTGCAAATATTATGATATTTAATCTATACGATCTCTTTATGTTTTGGTGATGACAAACATGTGACTTGTAATACGTAACGTAAAGTGCGCTAGTTACTCGTAATCACAAATCATCAATGCATACATGCATCTACATCTCATGACGTCTCAAGTCTACATCAATACATCTCTCGACGTCTCAAGTCTACATCAACATCGACATTTGTTTGCACCCGACGTAAATCACATAAGGTATGTACAAACAACATTAAACTTGTAGGATGATCAAAGAAATAAGTTTTTGTCTTAAACATTACATTTTTATAAATGTAACAAAACAATTTCTCAAAAATTAATTAGACAAATTATTTTTGAATTATAAAGAAATGTTTTATGTAGTAATTATTTCAAAATTCAAATCTAGCCATTTTCCCCCCAAAACAAGTGTCACTTTCACCAGACAAGTTTGTCACCACAAAAAGACAAAACAAGAGCGTCTGTCGGCGGTCCCTTAAATAGGTCGGCGGCCCCCTTAAATATCCGGCGGCCCCCTAATATATCTGGACGCGCCACAGAGCCGTTCCTGATAGGCTAATTTTTCACTCCTAAAAATATTAGGGTTCACCTCCATCTATATTCATAACCCTTTTGCACAGAACTTTCTTTTAGTTCTTTCTCTCTCTAGATCTCACTAAATCTCTCTAAAACCATTGATCATTTAACTTGTTGAATCTTGTTTAAATGTGATCTAATCTTTTATCCTTTCCTTCTTCCCTCAAGTGCAAGAGAAGAACTTTCGTCATCGTCAAGATACCAAGTTATGGAGTCCTATTTAGTATTATTTTGTAACAAATTTACATATAAGATCAATCCATGAACTTTCAATCTGTAGTAAGTATGTAGATTCCGAATGGTGTGTACATTCAGAAGATGTTGATTGGTGTTTTGGTTTAATATTTTGGGACTTAAAATACATATGTAAATGCGGAGAATTGGTTCTAGCTAAGATTAGACGACAATTTAGCTTAGTGTCGAAAATAATGTAAGCGACGCGGTTTATGTGTTTAGGCATAAAACACCAAGGATTGATTATGTATGGTCCATAAAACATACCGGGTATGGTTTGTAACCCGAAGAAGGACTCGACATCTAGCTTAGTGTCGCAAATAAGTAAGCATTGGTATACGGTTTTCTCCACCCGAAAGGAGCTTGTTGATAGTGGAAGTACTCCTTAGTTGAGACTCGATGAGAAGAGTAGGGATAAGAGGCGCTTCGTGACCAAACCACTATAAATTATCGTGGTCGGTTTTGCATTTTCTTTTACCTTCTCCTTTCCTTATTTCTTTTACATTTATCGCTTTACTTATTACACTTGCATAGGTGGCTATGATGTGTGTGCATTGTCCCGTGTATGTTGTTAGTCATGTTGTGTAGACACTTGTAGTAAACATTATGAGTGTAAGAAAGACTGGTAGAATATCGCTAGTTATTTTTAAATCCATTATCGACAAGTTCTCAAATTGCGTCAAACTTATTGGTGATTTGATCAAATAATCTAGTCCAAAACCCTCTTTGGAGGCGACCCTTTATAATTGGCGCGGCCCCCAATTACTAGTGCCACCCTTTATAAATTTCTAGATCAACCGATAGAGAGTCCATGTAAAATTGATATATGGTATGTTTGTGGGGTGCCTAAAATACACATACCTTTGACCTTTAAAAAACACTTAAATGACCAAAAACTTATCAAAAAATACATTGTAATTGTTATTTTTTACTGATTGTGCAGGAATGGCATATTCGAGAAAAGGACGAAAAACAAATCCAAAACAGACAAAATCGAGCACGGAATGGAAAAACGTGAAAAAGCCAAAGTCAAAAAGTCAAAGTCAAAGTCAACCCCGAAAAGTCAACAGTCAAAGACGAAGCCAAAACTGAAGAAACACTTAATAGGCCTACCCGCACCCATCTAATGGGCCGAGTCAGCCCATTAAGTCATTTATATGAAAACTAATAAGCCTTAAAGCTTAAAATGGCCCATTGCCATTTTTGAATCAAACCGACCTAAAAATTAAATATATAAATCCCAATCCCCATAACAGTGTTAAGCCTCATATCCCTTTTCATACTAACTATCGTTAGTCCTCCAAGGACTAACTTTGCAAACGTACCATACACCTTGGAGGACCTAACCTGCCAAGTCTCCAAAAGTATACCACCACAAAGGATTTACCGTGTAATATAAATAGACAAATTGAGGGGCCAATTATGTCAATCCCCTTAACTTATACCCTGCACCAAAACAGGTATAAACAAATGTTCCCGCCAAAACCCCTGTTCACCCTCCCCTGTCATTTTCCCACCTCGTTTCCTATTCCCACCAGCCAAACCCATCACCATCTACAACCCCACTTCATCACATGGCATTTGCCATGTTGGAAATCCTTGCTCACCCATAGGTCCCATAAAAGACAAACTGAATGAAGGTATTGATCATTTAACTTGGAGGACATACCAAATTGATGGCTGAGATTTGTTTGGATCTCTCATTACAAGAAACACAAGTCCTCAACTCTCTCACTGAAGAAACACAACAAGTGAAGACTTAAAAGACTTAGCTTTTAGTAAAAGTATTAGGCATTTGTACTTATAGGGTTTTTATCTAATTTAGTTAAGACAATGCTTGTAAGAACAAAATATAGTCCATTTAATTACTGTCTTTTAAATTTACTTGTCATTTAAAATACTTGTCATTTAATATTCTGTTGCATTGTAATCCCTTATTTTAAGTTTAATAAAATTTTTAAGCTACATTCAATATGTCATCATAAAGTTAAATTGTCATTTAAATACCATTGTTAAGCTCTTGTATAAGCTTTTGAGTCATTAAAAGTTTAAATAAAAGTTTATTTTTGTTTCATTTCTGTCATAAAAATCTAAAATCAACAAAAAAAAGGAATCTGATAACAAAAGAGCATTGAAGCAAGGTAAATATATTGAAGCCTTGTTAGTGCTTCTTGGGAAGCTATAGGAAAGGTTTATAAGCTGTTTGAGGGCTTATTGTCTTGCCAAAAAGCTTGGACACTTGTGAGTTTTTCTCATTTTTTAGATTCTTAGCTTATTACTATTCATTAGCTTATTACTATTTTAATCTGCTTATTCTTGCTTATTGTTGTTGTTTTATTGCTTATGTGTTTTTGTTTATTGCTTAAATGTCCATTGTTTGATTTTTGCTTAAAAACAGTCCTTTAATTTGCCTTTAAACTGCTTATTCCTTTATTGCTTGATTTAAGTGCTTATTGTCTGTTGAAATTTACTTATCTTTGCTTAAATTTACCTTGTTACAATATGTCTTTAAGAATCCTTGCTTAATTCTTTAAAAATCTGTTTAAAACTTGATATTGAAATCTTAAAGGGGTGTTTGGCATAAGGTGTCAAACGGGTCAAATTTGGTAAAAACCTTTTGGGTCACTTGGCAAATCTTGTACAAAGCCTTCTTGAGTCATTTTCAATATGTTTTCAAAAGTTTTAAGGTTTGCTAGTTTGTTTTCAAGTTTTTCTCTAAGTGGTCTTTGAAACTGTGGTGCCAAATCAGTTTTACATAGCATTATTTGAATTGAGATTTGTTTAACATGTTTTAAGCTTGTTTTTGTGTTCTCTATAAGATCAAAATGCATAGCATAGATCTTTTATAGTTTGACTTTGGTGTTGGTCAAAATCTGCCATTTCATTTACTAAGTCAAAAGCCCATATTTCATTTTTTCCAAATTATAATTTTACTTAAAATTGTTTTTAGAGTCCAAATTTTCGAGCATAAGCTCATTAGTTGTCAACGTCCATCTGTTTTAGCTTATCTTTGTCTTTAAAGTTTATTTTCTAGCTTATTTTATAGGCTGCATAAGCCTAGTTGTTTTTAAAGAAATCCAAAAATCAGCATGTACTGTCTGAACCAGCCTTTTTCATTTAACTTTTTCATAGCTTAGTTTGGTTTCAAAGTCCTTTTTGCTTGCTGAAAATTATAGCCCTTAGAATAAGTTTTCCATTACTATAAGCTGTTAGTCCATAAGGTTCCATCTTAAGGCTTAAAAATAAGCCCAAAAGTTGTCCCTTAGTTGTTTAGATTGACAATTTTTAAGCATTATGCTATTTGATTTTTTAAGCTTTTCTGCTTGTTTTTTGTGCTTATTTTGTGTTTAAAAGTGTTTATTAGGAGTAGTTGCTTATCTATTTTAGCTTAGTTTGCCTTTTCACTTGCTTTTTATGTTTAAAATAAGCCACATTTTTCCTTTTAGTCACTTAGTGTAAAAAAGCCCATTCTGTCATTTTAGTTGCTTATTTCTGTGCTTATTTTAAGTTTTGCAAAAAAAAGACATATTATTTAAATTTGCTTATTTTAGTCTGTTTTATAAGTTTAAAAAAAAGTAAAAAAAATGTTTTCAAAAAAGAGAGAGGCATGGGGGTCGAACCCATGACCTCCCTCTTCACACACATACATATTTAACTCTCACAAAACAACACTTAACCAGTGGCACCAGTAGGGCTATCTGTTAGCCCTACTCACCATTTATTTTTTATAGTCTTTTTGCCCCTTTTAAGCCATAAGCCTGATTTGCTTATTACCAGCTTATTCCAATAAGCTGGTAATCCCATTTCATTTTTCATAGATCAAGCACTGTTTAAACTACTTTCCATAATTTTTTCAGATTTTTCCCATTATGTTTAGTATTTTTAGTTAATTTTTCTTTTTAAAACAGTTTTTAATTCATAAAAAAGTCAAAAAAATATAATTCTTTTTTTTAAATTTCTTTTATCATTTAGCACTTAGGAAAATTAGATTTGCATTCGTAAGGATAAAATTTTAGAATTTTTTTTTTTAAGAACGGGATTTGAATCTCGTTCTCGTTTTTAGGTTTAAATCATTAATTGCTTTCGTTTTTAGTTTCCTTTACTCGTTTTTGCATTATAATAGTAGAAATAGAAAACCAATCCAAAAATCTTAATCCATTCAAAAACGCGATCACGAACGTATACCCGATTTTCAATTCACGCCTCGTTGGGAAACGACCCGGGAGATTTGGATTTTTTTGCTTTTTGAAATAAAAGCACTATTCTAGAAGCCCACGGAATAACTTATCTCACTTATATTGATCATAACCTTATTTTATGTATTTTATATTATATATTTATTATATTTATATATACTAAAAGTGGACGAGTCAAATATTTTGGCTGCCGTAGCCGGGAGGTGTGATAACATTTTCGTGTTTCGTTTGAAGATTAGTTTTTGAAGACCCTTCCTCGTAAAGTTATCATTTTCTGTTTGTGAATATTTTCTTATTATTAAAAAATTAAAAAATACCAACAATACTTTTCCTAAAGTATTGAAAGTACTAAAAATTAAAAAAACCAACTAAATAAATCATTTGTTACTCGATAAAATCGCTCATGACACCTTTGAATAACAAACAAACTATAAAGGAGGGTTAATAAGGCGGGCTTTGATCCAAGGAACCATCGCCCAAAAAAGGAAAACGCTTTTAAAATCGCTCGGCGAGCTAATTTTTCTTCCGCTCTCTTTTCGTAGTTAAAATTAGCAACCGTGGACTTTTAACTTCCGATTACCAAAAATATTATGTTTTTCATAATTAGTGCATGCGCACTCATTCTCAAACCCGTAACCGTCCTCAACAACAAGTCCCACCAAATATTGAACCTTTTAATCTTGAAGAACCTCTTGAAAATCAAGCTCCTCCCGTAGTTACGATGGCCGATCAACGTACTATGGCGGAATTGCTCCGTGCACCCACCGAGGGTTATGCGGAGGCAATCGTGGTTCCTCCAATTCTTGCTGAGCATTTCGAGCTCAAGCATAGTCTCATTAATATGATATGACTTCGGACCAATTCTTCGGACTTGAGAAAGACAATCCTCATGATCACATTCGTTGGTTTAACAAAATAACTTCCACAATCAAATACAAGGATGTGCCGAACTCGGCGATTAAGCTCATGCTTTTTCCATTCTCTCTTGCGAGGGCAGCCTGTCGTTGGCTTGAAAAAGAACCCCCTTGTTCTATTCTCACTTGGGAAGATCTTGTTTCCAAATTCATCAATGAATTCTTTCCTCCCTCAAGAACGACAAATCTCCGAAATGAAATTTCCAACTTTGAACAACGTTTTGGTGAATCGTTTCATGAGGCATGGGACCGTTACAAAGATCTCCTTCGGTAGCATGCCTCATCATGTTTAACCGAATTGCACCACTTGATACCTTCTACAATGCCTTAAACCCAACCGACCAAGATTCTTTGAATTTCTTTCTGCACCGGTTGTAATCATTTTGGAAGAAGTACACGAGACAGTGTTGGACGATATCCGAAAACAAATCCAAGGTCCGCATTCACGAAAAAATCAATTGTTTCACAAGTGAAATCAGTGATGTTAATTCTTTTCTTCCTCTGATTAGCCAAACTAACTCATGCAGTAAATCAGCAAACAAGTGTTGTGACTACCGTCATGACCGCTATTCACAAACAATTTCAAGCAACCCCACCTCCAGCTTCCGTAAAAGTCGTTTGAGGAAATTTGTGTTACTTGCGGTGGTGCTCATCCGTATTATCAGTGTCTCGCCGCCGTGGCAAAACATTTCCTAGATAATCTGGATACTATCTAAGGATAAAACGTTGTAGCACCTGCGAGTAACTACAAATCAGGGTAATTCTGGGTATTGTCCTCCAGGTGTAGTTAATCAAACTCGACACCCGGAGTTTTGTCTCAACAAACGTGCAAGAATTGAATCAAATCGGTTAGCACCTCAAGATATAACCGAGGAAAACAATTTCAATCAAAATACAACTTATCAAGCTCCAAACTCAACAAAATCAAGTTGTTCCTTTAAGTGAGTTGGAGAAAATTAAGAAAATGAATGATGTTAATATAAAAGCCATGCAAGCTCAAATTAACAATGTGAAAAATGAGTTAAGAAATGAAATGCAAACTTCGATTCAAGCTTCAATGTCAAATCAAACCAATGAGCTTAAGAACGATGAATGAGTATCTTTTTCCAAATGACACCGCTTTCTACTTCGTTGTACTGGATCTCACCCTAGCAAACACCAATTGCTAACCGAAAGGTTGAATTGAAAGCCAATAACCACTCGAAGTAGGTTCTTGTTCTTGAGGACCTTCCGTACCTATGCCTCCTCCATTCAATAAACCAGAGGAGGATAAACGTGTATAGGGGATTTTAAAGACGCCGGAACATGGATGAGTTTTTACCATAAGGTCCCACCTTCCTCAATTCCAAAAAGCTAAAACTCCTTCACAAAGAAATTATGTGGTTCACCAAAGGGATCCTCGTCATCCTCATATCCCTTATCCTTTAAGAATGAACCAAGAAAAACGGCAAGAGAAAGATGAAGTCTAAATTCACAAATTTTGGCAAATGTTTAAACAACTTCACATCAATATCTCTCTTGCCGATGCTGGTTCTATACCTAAATACCAAAAGATGCTTAAAAGTCTCCTTTCCAACAAGGAGAAACTTTTAGAATTAGCAAACACACCCCTCAATGAAAATTGCTCAGCGGTTATCCTTAAGAAGTTACCCGAAAAACTTGGAGACCCTGGGGAATTTCTCATTCCGTGTGGTTTTAGTGAGCTTAAGTGCAAGGCCCTAGCCGATCTAGGGTGCTTAGCAATTAACTTGATCCACTCTCGGATTTGGAAAAAGTAAGGTTTACCCCGAGCTTATATCCACCCAAATGAACCCTTTGAACTTGCTAACTAGGAGATTTGCACTCCGGTTGGAATTGCAAGAGATGTCTTTGTTCTGGTTGGAAAGTTCGAATATTCCTCGTCATTTCATCTCGTTGAGGTAATGAAAGCGATCCTCGTGTCCCCCTCATCTTGGGAAGACCTTTCTTACGGACTGCTCGTGCTTTGATTGACGTTCACGGAGAAGAAATGATTCTCCGTGATGGTGACGAAAGATTAATCTTGAATATGAGACATGACACTTCAAGCTATTCTAACAATCCTCAAAAAGAATCAATCAACATGATTGATATCTACAATATTTCACACGAAGAATATCTTGAAGACTTGTTGGCAAATGAAAAGATTACCAATCATTCAAGTGGCAATCCCACTTCTTCTCTCACTTCTCTACCGACTAAAACTTCACCAAAATTAATGATGATATATCTTTGAATCCGGAGGGAGACATTATTAAGAACTTGCTAAATACCGACTTAACTTTACCGGAAGTTAATGATGATATCTTTGATCCAGAGGGAGACATTTTTCAGAACTTACTAAATCTTAATAAAACCAAAGATCTCCCTCCGTATCATGATAATCTATTGAGTGGCGATCCCACTCTAATTTCGGAACCCGTGACCAAGTCTTCTTCTTCCCCCACAATTACTTCCTTTGAAGAAAATGAGTTAATTTGGGAAGAATTCGAAGCTTATCTCGCAAGTGATTCATTTCCACCGGGAAATGATGATCTTCCTTTTTATATCGAATCCGATCTTAGAGAAATAGAATATTTGCTTAACAATGATCCTACCAAGGAAATGGATTCTATTCTCTAGGATTCGGTTGATGAGGGTAATCTTATAGACAATCTTGTTGATACCATTTCTGAGATGTTCACCGATGAACATGCTCTTGATTACTCATCCCCACCATTATGGGATGATTATGATGATGAACTTTTTGATCTTGAAACCGTTAATGATGATACTTATGATGATCCTTTTGACTCCAAGGAAGAGAAAATCAAAGATTCTAAAATCTTGATTGATGAACTTGATCCACCTGGATCAAGTGATTTCCTTCCTTTTCCCAAATGTGACTCGGTTTTCTATGAGGATTTTTCCGAGGTTGATACTTTGTCTTCGACCAACAACGAGGACAAGGTATTTAACCCGGGAATACTCATTCATGAGAACCTTTATGAAGTCACCAACTGTGCAACACCGGAAAAGAATGTAAAGAAGACCACTAATGCTTCTTTAATTCTTGAGGATTTTAATCCTCCTCTTTATGAACTTCCTTTCCACAAAGAAGTTCCCGGGCTTGGAGCTTTACTCTCGTTTTCGTCCGAAAATGAGGAAAAAGTTTTCAACCCCGGGATTCTCATTTCTAAAAGAGTTCATACTTCTCTTCTCCCGGAATTATCTCATCGGGGCCCTAAAGCTTTCAAAGTCATTAAAATTTTTGAAAGCCCGATGGAGATTTTTCCTTGCTCTTATGGAGAGGACATCCGTGTTTTGGATGTTCCGTGTCTCCATTTCTATCCCCCTTGACCAGTTCAAGTATGGGGGGATCGGGTCAAGCTAAGTGACCTAAAACAAGCGCTTCGTGGGTGGCAACCCATGCTTATCCTAGTATAATCGTAGTAGTATGCTAAGTTATGTAGTAATGAATAAGTGTTTTGTTGTTGTGAGAGGCTCGCCTCTTCCATTTTCAGTGCTTTGTTTTTTGTTGTGTATGTCCAGGATTGCCTGGATTTTTGAAGCCTCTCGTGCTCACGGTTTTTGTCCTTCGTTCACTAGAGCTTCAAATCCTCAGCTTCATTTTGGGAATCCAATATCCAAATCTTATCGACTAACGTTTATCTTTAAGCATACTTAATAAACGGCTTAGGATTTACGTAGAGACCATTCTTAAAACATTAAGGACAATGTTCAGTTCTAGTATGGGGGGGGGTCTATCGATTTGATTATGCCTACAGCCGTTGTTTTCACGTAATCCCGTTTTTACCATCAAAATTTCAAAAAAAAAAGAAAAAAATTTAAAAATTTTCAAAAATAAAATAAGTGGTTTGTCACAATTTTGACTTTCCTGCTGGGTAGAATAAGAATAATTTTTGACTCGATCGAGCGTGTTGAGCTCTAGCTTGTTCCTTAACTTTTAGACTAAGCGTTCGCGGATCTTTGCGAAGAACGAAAAATGATAGAGTTAAGTATGAGTTGGATGCTAAACAAGGATTATTTGGAAATCTTAAGAGCTCATGTGTGTAATTTGTGGCTTTTTCTCCCATAAGCTCCTAACCGGACTAATAATACATGATATTTTTGAAAATTAAACTTAAATCAACAATTTTTGAGATGTAGTCAATAATATTTTTTAGTCTTAGTTCAAATTTATACTTAAATTTTCCAAAAAGAAGTCTTCTTTATATATCGTGAAATATAAAGTGTTAAAAAATGATGAAAAATGTGGTAATAATAATAATAAACTGTGGGCTGATAAAAGTTTACTGCATCTTGCCGGCTCACAACCGATGTTGCAGCCTTCTAAAAGGTCGAGGATTTCAATTGTATCATAAGTTATGTTAATGTTAAGCGTGAAATAATGTGATTTAATAAATATAGGGAAAATCTATTTTTCTTAAATTTAAATATGCTTTTGAACTAAGACTATTTCATTTTAAGTTTTTCTAAATAAGCTATGTATATACGGGAAACCTAAGAGTCTTTGAAACTGAAGGTCCGTGAGTCCCGATCCTTCATTCATTATACAAGAAATATCAAAAGTCTAGAAACCCTAATCTTAAGAAACCCTATGTTATTGTCATTGGGGTTCGTTTTCTTGTAAGAATCGGGATCCACTCAAGACAAGCGACAGCAACAAGGTACTTGGTTCATAAGAGGCACAAGTGATCATAATATAGGATTGGGTATCGAGTTATATTCGTGAGGGGTAAAGAGTTAGTCATTCGTGTGGCAAGTCTCCTACACGTTTAATCTTAAGCCTTGTGAGCTATCTCTTTTTTCTAGTCATCTTATCTTATATATATATACAACCCTTACGTCATAGATGTGTGCTTGAACTTGTTTAAAAAAAAAGATCTATCTCTTATTACTTTGTGAAATGAGTCGAAGATATGATGAAACCCATAAAACACCCTATGTAAATTATAAAACATAGTGTAGGTGGTTATAGATTCATGTAGTAGGCTCTCTTTGAAGATTTAATAGATACTTGTTTAGGATTAGCCGAATCCCAAGTTCAAAACAAACACCTTTTCGCTACTTTCTGATGTACTTCGAAAAACTAGTAAAACCCTTATAAAATTGATCAAGCGAAAAGAAAAGGAATATGGACCATGCTTAAACTAGGGTATTCGGTTTAGAGTGCACAACTATTTGTAACTTAGGCTCACTAATTGGCTACAAGCAAAAACGTATACGTATTGATAGTTTAAAACGCAGCCTACACTTGTAACATTTGGGCACATTGTCGACCCCCTAGGACATAAGTATACAACGAGACCTAATTACTTTCAAAATATAGGACATGACGGTGATCATTTTGCCCCTGAGATGGTGTGTTTCGTCGGAGTAAATAAAAAAGATATAGTGTCACTAAGTTTGAAGATGTGTTGCCATAATGCTTTTGTAAACAGCCTAAGGTGTCGACATTAGCCCTACTTGACCCACTTTAGGCGAAGGGATATAAGAGGAAGTGGGGGGGGCATTTTATAGAAGGACTTTGCCTTGTTGTTATTTAGCAAACTCGAACCAGGAGACAATGGTGAGAAACGAGATCGAACTTGAACCCAAATTAGTACTGCTGCAATCAGTTTAAATACTGTTGGAACGCAGTTTATACTGCTCGACACCGGCCCTTACTTTCGGTAACATTTTTCGACACTCTTTAAAACTCCGCCCCTAAAAACTTATAAATAGGTAAGTTGTAATAGGCCTAGCCTAGTTTTTAAATGTGCTTTTATTTTGTTTTAACGTTTAAGTAACGATCCACAACTGTTCCAAAGTCTAGACACGCAACATATGCAGTTGAAAAAACCCACATTATAGTCTTTGTCTGGATAGCAATGGTTGCGACCCGCATATGTTTAGCATATTTTTAACAAATTAAACGCACGTTTTAGCGAAATCTATTTAATGAAAGTTGTAGACTACCAAACGGAGTTTTCAACAATTATACTTTTTACTTTTTAATGTCGTCAATTAACGAACCCGTAAACTAATCGTAAAACTCTAAGACGACTCATGTTAAAAACTTGGTAAAATATATGTTTAACTCAAAAAGTAAACGTCAACATTTTCACGAATTAAAATTAACGCACTTAGAAGACCATACAAAGCCTGACCTAATAATAAATTAAAGTTTTTGTACACTATAGTTTCTTACAATGTCCAAATTACATAATCTATATACTTACGGGGTTTGACCACCGTTGACCGCTAAAGTTGACTATTTTAAAATGAAAGAAAATTTCATTTTTCCAATAATATCATTGATTCAAGTATATTCAAGAACACACTTAGGGGCATGAATTTGAAAGTAGTTCTATTATTAATCTTTTTGCGTTTTTTGTGAATATGTATTATTTATTCATAGGTTGCGGATAAAGTCTTTTGTATCTTTTTCGTTGCCACGGTTTTGCTTCTAATTGTTATTACTTCATGTGAGTTCTTAGCCCCATGTTTTCTATATAATGTTTTACAACTTTTGGGGTGTGAACATGCTTTGTGTTACAAATTGGGACGTAAGTGTACATTTTATCATGATTACATTTTTGCCTCTAAGTAGCGATAACCCTTTGAGCAATTATCATGAACTGTCAATTATTTGTGTGGAGCGCGAAATGTTATATAATAGATCTATTGGGAGTTGAACATTCCCCTTACGGGTGTGAGTAGTCTAATGGTGTCACGGACGTGTGAGGAGGTGGAACCAACGGATGTATACCTTGTCGGATTCGGTTGTTGCGGGTTAGAACAATCATCACGAGCAATGTGGGCATAAGATTATTAAATATTTATTTGCTTTCATACATGTCGAGCTTCGGTGTCATGAGTTAGGGAAAGTATTACATTTGTGGATGTTTGCATATGTTGCATTATCATACACTTGGAAAATCTTACGGTCCTAATTTCATTTACATTAACTATGATTAACCAACTTGTAGGTTGTCGTTTTAAGATGTTTTTTTCTCAGGTCAATGATGCATGAGGTGCACAAGATATATTGGGATAGTCTTTTGGGTGTCAGGCATAAAGATTTAGAGTAATTATATTTTGGGACGATTGTTATGACCTAGAATCTTTATTTCAAATATTAAACTATTTAAGCCTGCGTGCTTTGTACCAAACAATTTCAATAAATCCAATGTATCATATTTTAAACGACTCTTTTGAGGTCGTTCTCATATCTTGTGCTATGATTGTAATGTAATGCTCTCGCGATATACATCATTCCGCTGCGACCCAATTTGGGGTGTTACATAGGAAGATATGAATAAATTTTGACTCGAATCGAGCGTGTTGAGCTTCAGTTGTTCCTTAACTTTTAGAATAAGCATTTGCGATCTTTGAAAGAAACGAAAAAGGATTTGAGTTATGTATGAGTTGGATTGTAAACAAGGATTATTTGGAAATCTTCAAGAGCTTCATAAGGTGTAGTTTGTGGCCTTCTTTTCTCCATAAGCTCTAACCGGGACTATTTATTACATGCTATTTTTGATTATTAACTTTAAATCAACAATTTTTGAATTTTTAAAATGTAGTCGATAGTAATTATTATTAGTCTTAGTTCATAAATTTATACTTCATTTTATTAAATGAAAATTTTTCTTTTTCGTTAGGTTATTTAAAGTGTAATGGAAAAATGTATTGAATATGGTAATTAATAATTAAAATGTGGGTGATTAAAAGTTTGCGAATCTTTGCCGGCTCACAACCGATGTTACAGGCCTTCTTAAGAAAGCCCGTAGTATAGATAATAAATCGACGACTGATTAAGTTTGTTGCATCTTGCCGATCAAAACGATGGTTTGCAGCCCTTCTAAAACGGTCGAGGGTTACAATTTATCATAAGATATTAAATGTTAAAGTGTAATATATGTAAATTAATTAAATATAGGGAAAATCTCTTTTTCTTAAACCTTAATATGTTTTGAACTAAGAACTATTGTATTTTAAGTTTTTCTATATATGCTATGTATATACGGGAAACCCTAAGAGTTTATGAACCGAAGGTCCGTGAGTCGCAGGATACATAGTCTCTGTGGGGTTGTCAAAAGCCTGGTCACTTGCCGCAAAGGTTGGGATATGCAAGACGAATTGTCGCTACAGGGATGATCTCGCCATTCAAACTCAATTATTCTCGGGTGGAACGTGAAGATAGGAATTTTTGTGAAACGTTTGATCGATGTTGAAATTCGAATATGGCACTTCACCTAATATATATAATAATTGTCGGGAAGTGAAAAGTTTCACAAGTTACAATTGATGAGTAGTGTAGCTTACTTAACTTTATATTTAACGTTGATTTATTTTAAGCATTGGTTTGGAATAAGTTGAAAAAGTCGAGAACGATGAATTTATCTTTTGGGGCAGTTTAGATTGAAATGAGTTCTTGTTCTAAGATCCCTAAAAGTTATTATATAATGAAGCAAACATCGTTAGTTGTTGAAAGAATTTCTTGTTCTATGATTCCTAAAAGTTATAAAATAACGAAAGTCAAACATGTTAGTTAGTGGAGAAAAAGAAAAAAACAAAAAAACAAAAATATTAGTGGTAGTTAGTGTATATATTTAAAAATGGTAAAAACGGGGCTTTTCTAAACTATTGATTCTCTCATTCCCCTTGATGAACACTTAGCTACTTTTCGAGGTTATTAGTCGAGGGGGATTGAGGGTCTTAGTTTTTTTAGTGCTTACTTGTAGCATTGCGTGAGGACACGACAATAATTTAGTATGGGGGATTTTGGTATGTGCCTAAATACACATACCTTTGACCTTTAAAATCGGACTTGAATGACCAAAAACGTACCAAAAATACATTGTATTTGTATGTTTTTACTTATATTGTGCAGGAAACGGATATCCGACAAAAGAACGAAAAACGAAGCCAAAACGGACAAAACCGAGCACGGAATGAAAAAACGTGAAAGTCAAAGTCAAAGTCAAAAGTCAATGAAAAAAGTCAAACCCGAGAAGTCAAAGGTCAAAGCCGAAGCCAAAAAAATCAAAGAAATACTTAATGGGCCACCATTACCCATCTAATGGGCCGGGGCAGCCCATTAAGTGTTAACATGAAGACTTATAAGCCTTTTAAAAGCAAATGGCCCAATCCCTTTTAAATTTAAAACAGGCCCAAATAAATAACACTGGCCCAAACACTTTTTAACCCCGTTAAGCCCAAAACCCTTTAACATTAACTCTGTTAATCCCATAAGGACGATGGGTGAAATTAAACATTACACCTTTGAGGACCAAAACTGCCAAATCCTGCAAACTTATAATCACCACAAAGGACCATCCATGCAACATTACTATACAACTTCAGGGACCTAAATTGCCAAACCCCCAAACCTTTACCTTGCTCACCCAAACCAAATTTTCCCGCCAAACCCCATAGATACTATTCACCCTCCCCTGTCAATTTTACCTCGTTTCTTGCACCACCAGCCAAAACATCACTCTCAAACCTCACCCCACCTCACTAAACTCCATTTGCCACCTTGGCAATCCCTTAACATCTAATTGGACAAGGAAATCAAGGGTTTTGATCAATACGACTTGGGGACCAAGAAATTTCAAGGGCTTAGATCAACTTTTGGACTACCTCACACAACAAGCACACCCCTTGAAGCCTCTCAGTAAACAAGCACAAGTGAAGACCAAGCTTTTAGTATAAATATAAGCATTTGTAGTTCATTAGCTTTTGTCGAATTTTGTTTAAGCAAGTCTTGTAACAAGTTTTTCCATTTTTAAATATTGCAATTTAAATTACTTGTCATTTAATTTTTCTGTCATTTAAATACTGTCTTTGTAATTTTTCTTAAGTGAATGAAAATTTCAAGTTTCCTTTAATTATAGTCATTTACCTTAACTGTCTTTAAATACTGTTTGTTAAGCTCTAATATAAGTTTTTGAGTCGTTAAAAACTCATATAAAAGCTTGTTTTTGTTTCTGTCTAAAAAAATCAAAAATCACAAAAAAAGGAATCTCTCAAAGAAAGCAAGGAGCAAGGTGAATATTGGATGGCCTTGGTTTAGAGCTTCTTGGGAAGCTATAGGAAAGGTTCATAAGCTGTTTGAGAGCTTATTGTCTTGCCCATAAGCTTTGGACTCTTGTAAGCTCATCTTTTACAATTTTGGCATTTTACTGTTCATGTGCTTATTTCCTGCTTATTTATGCTTATTGTAGCTTATTTATGTTGCTTATTACTTGTTTATGCTTGTTTATTGCTTTAATGTAATTTATTTAAGTTTTTGTTCAAAACTGCCCTTATTTGCCCTTTAATTGCTTGTTTGCTTATTTGCTTACTTTAGTGCTTAAACTTGTGATTTTTGTGCTTATTATTGCTTAATGTCAACTTTCATTTATCTGTTTTCACAAAACTTTGCTTAAATCTTTTGTAATCAGCTTTAAAAAGGACTTTTCTCACTTAAAGGGGTGTTTGGTTTAAGACCCAAAGTGGGTCAAAATAGTCTAAAAAACTGTTTGGGTCACTTGTTCACTTTAACCAGCTCATTTTAGTTATCACAATCTGTTTTTAAAAGTTTTTTAAAGGTTAAAAGCTTGTTTAAAGGTTTGGTCTAAAAGTTGTGTAAAACTGTTGTTGACAAAACAGTTTTATCAAGCTTTTTGGATTAAGATTTTTTGGCCAGCTTGTAAGTGTTGATTTGTGTTGTTATTAGTGATAGAATGCACTAAGTTTATTGTAGGTTAAGGGTCTTTTGTTGCCTTTGTTTTTGTACAAAATCTGTCAAAGTTTTTCTTAAGTGTTTTTTTAGCCTAAAACTGCTTTGTTTCAATTTCAAAATTAGTTTAGTTAAAATTGTTTTTAGTGTCTGAAATCAAGAGCATAAGCTCATTGGAGGTCAAACTCCATATGTTTTAACTTATTTTTCAATTTGAAGCTTATTTTCTAGCTTATTTTTAGGCCTGCTTATTGCATTTAGTCCTTTTTAAGAAAACCAAAAAGTTGCAAGCTGAGTGCAAACAGCCTTTTCTTAAGCCCTTTTTCTTAGCTTATATGATTTTCAAACTGTTTTCCATTTGCTGATTTTAGTAGTTTAGAAGCCAAGCTTTAAGCCCATATAAGCTGTTAGTCCATAAGGTTCCATATAGTGGCTTAAAAATAAGCCCAAAAGTGCCACCTTAGGCTGTTTGCCTGCCAGCTTTTGTCCCTTTTGCTTATTGCTTATTTTTTGCTTTTCTGCTTATTTACCCTGGCTTATTTTAGTTTAAACTTGCTTATTAGGTGTTAGTGTAGGTCTGTTTTTACTTTGTTTGCTTTTTCATTTTGCTTATTGTTCTAAAAATTGCTTAACATTTTAGCTATATATGACTTAGTGTAAAAATAGCAAACTGCCCTTTTTCTTTGCTTATTTTCCAGCTTATTTTTAAGTTATATAAAAAGTCACTTTTTTAAAGTTTAATATTTTGGCTTATTTTACAAGTTTGCAAAAAGAAAAGTTTCGAAAAGTAAAAATGGGGAAATTGGGAAGTTGAGGGTGAGCAAGGCTCGAACCCTCAACCTCAACCAACCTCTACCCGTTTATAACACACACTCTACCGCTGCACCCTTGGGACTTTTTCGTTATAGTCCCAAGAGGTTTGGTATTTAAGGCCTTTTAGCCTTTAAGCCATTTAGCCCTTTTGGGCTTATTTATAAGTTTTTCGTCCAAGCTTTTATTTTTCTTGAAATCTTCATGACTTAAAATATTTTTTTGCATTTTTTCAAAATTTTCCAATATCGTTTAGTATTTTTTATATTTAATTTTTGTTAAAATCGTTTTTAATTCATAATAAATTATAAAAAAGTCAAAAAAATCTAATTCTTTTTTTCAAAATTTTCTTTTATCATTTAGCACCTATGAAAATTAAATTTGCGTTCGTAGGATTAAATTTTTAGGATTTCGATTTTTAAAGAACGGGATTAGAATCCCGTTCTCATTTTCTTCGTTTTTTAACTTTAAAAGCTCTCGTTTTAGGATTTTCTTTAATTTTTCTTATAAATTAGTCATTTAGGATTAGGAAAACTTAAAAAATCATTTAAGGATTTAAATTTGTGATAATTTAGTTTTTTTAAATCGCGTTTTTAGGATTCCCGTTATCGTTTTAAGCCATAGTTTTTTAATTGCCTTAATTGATTGTTGCTTTTAGTTGTTTTTTGCATTTTTATTGTAGAATTAGGAATCCAAACCAAAAATCTTTGAACCATTCAAAAACGCGATCACGAACGTATACCCGATTTTCAATTCACGCCTCGTTGGGAAACGACCCGGGAGGTTTTGGATTTTGCTTTGGTTAAAAGCGAATCTTTTGAAAGCCTCTTGGAATACTTACCGTTGATTTAAATCCTTATATTTATATATTTATTATATATATTTATATAATTAAAGGGTTGAATTAACTACGATCATTTTGGCGCCGCTGCCGGGGAGGCGTGTGTGATTCTCGTTTTAACGCTTGAAGATTAGTTTTTGGATTTGTGAATATTTTCTTAAAAACCCAAAAATATTTTATTTCCAATTATTGTGAATATTAAGTAATCAAAAATACCATAATAAGTTCCCAATCAAAAGATTTAAAACTTGCCTTTGTGTCACTTGTTAAGTACGGCTCACCTTTAGAAGTTTAACAAACTCTAAGAGGGGTATAAGGAGGGTTGTTCCGAGGAACTACGACCCGAAAGGAGAAGGTTTTTAATAGCTTCGCGCTTTCCCGCTCCTCCGCTCCTTTGTGCGTTTTTCTTTTAAAGAGCTACCGTGAAGCAAGTTGATTATTGGTTTAAGTTCTTCGGTCTTAAAATAAATTGTGAATTAATCTCGAAAAACCAAAAATAATCTCCTTTAACCTCTTTGCCATTTAATTCTTCTTCTTATCCCTCTTAATTGTTTAATTCTTATGGCGTCATTCGACTATCGTCATTGTTTTCATTGTAAAAGTCGTATGAACGAAGATGAAGATCGTTGTTACCGGTGTATGTGTGAGCAGTGTGGAAATAATTGTAGAGATGGATTTTGTAATATGTGCAATTCAGTCATTAATCCAAATCCTGATTCTTTTAATAATTCTCTAAATTTTTCTCCCCCCACCCCACCCTCTCCCCTACGCACCCCCCCCCCCCACGCCCCCCCCCCCACCCACCCGACCACCAACAACCACCCACCCTCCCCCCCCTCACCCCACCCCCGCACCATCATCCCACAAAAACCCCCAACCCTCACAACACCTCCCCCGCCGCACCCCCCCCTCCCACCCCCCGACCACTCCCCGCCCCCCCCCCCCCGCAAACCCCCGGCCCCACAACTCGTGCCTCCCCCAACACTCCCACCACCCCCACCCCCAACCCACCACCCTTCCTTCCCTCCCCCACCCTCACCCCCCTATACCCCCCCCCCCCCCCACCCCCACCCGCCCCCTCCTCACCACCCCAACCTCTCACCCCTCACCCCCCCCCACCACCCCCCCCCCACCACCCCCCCCCCACCGCCCCACACCCTGGTGGAACACACCTACCCGCCCCCCAGCCCCCCACCCCCCCCTCGCGACCCTCCGCCCCCCCCCCCCACCGCCGAAGGAACACCACGTCCCCAGTCAGCACCAAGGAAGGACAGAACACCTACAGAGCAAGACAAAGAAAAATTAAGTCACCCCTAAGATTAACTCTAAACCCCCAGTAAAGGCAATTAGATTATCCGTACAGCCAAGGCAAAATGTGCCGTAGCCCCCGGGTATTATAGAGGTAAAGTTCCGCACTATCGTGGCAAGGAGAGCCAAGCCTAATATTTTGTGTCACCAAATCCACCAAATTATAGACACACCAAATTGGTCTCTGACAAATCGGTGACGAGGATATTTGGTCACCTATGATTTGAAGTTGTATTTACCCGATCCAATCAGTGACGACCTTTTGGTCACTATTTGGTGATGAAACTGTGTTTGGTCTCTAATTTTAATTAGTGACGGACCTTTAGTGACCACTAGTGACCACCTATATTTGGTCACTAATAACGTTTGGTGACGAAATTACTACTGTTTGTGATAAAAATTTCTCATCACTAAAAGCACTTTTTCTTGTAGTGATGAGAGAAAACTCAATATTTAGTGTGTGTGTTTTATGAATGAGAAAATGGAAATAACATGTATAAATAATACAAAGTTTACTTCACACACTAAAAGTGTGTTTGTGTGTGTGCGTGGGAACGGGACAAAGAAAGAGAAGGGACCAAAATGATCTCCCAATCATAATGCAACTAGGAAAAGATGATAGTTGTAAACCTTGTCTTATTGTATTTGAATTCAAATGGCATCTTTGGTTTCTTAGGGGTGTTGGTTTGGACGCATGCATGCAAAAAGGGGGGGGGGACCAAAATGGTTTTTAATATTTTATGATGCTATGCTCTTCATGAATTTAATTTTCTAAAAACCTTCCATGCATATGCTCTCAGTTTAAATAACACACGGTTCACGCAAGTAACCAAACGAATAACGGTATCACCAAAAATTATAAAATTTTAAATATTGTCCCAGAAATAATAAAAAACGTGGCCATTTGCCAAAAACTAACAACTTTGGTAGAACCGGTTCGCAGTCCCGTAAAACGATTCTCAGATAATAAACAGAAAAAACAGAACAACTTCCGGTTTTCTAAACAGAAAAGTTAAGACGAAACTTTTAAACAATTCAAATATCATCCGGCAACGCTAAAATTATTTGAACGGGAAATTTACGGGGTGTCACAATCTCAACATCTCAAAAAACTGTCTCTTCACAGTCATTATATTTTGTACCAGGTAGTGTTTGTATTTGGCCAAAATTTTTAGGGAACCTAGTAGTGTTTGTTTAAAAAGTTGTCTAGCTCTTGAGTGGTGGGGGAGTGTGGAGAGAGAAATGGGGTCCACTGGTGGCGGAGAGTGGAGAAAGTGGTGGTTGAGAGGAGGAGGTATGGTGGTGTGATGGTGGTGGAAGAGGTTGAATGGAAGATGAAGAAGAAGAGATTGAATCATTGGGTTAAAGGGGTGGATTTTGTAAAAAATAAAGTATAGGGGGCCCTATATAACATTGGCAAAAAAAGTATAACTGAAAAAATGTATTAAAATCGTGTCACGTCAGCTTTTTTGTTAATCATGGCTACAATAGGAAGATTAACAAAGTGTTTGTATACGAAAGAAAAATTAAAAGTTCATAGCTTACAAAAAAAAAACGTGACAAGTTCGATGCATTTTCAGACCATTTCCTTAATAAAATTAGTGAATAAGTATTTATGAAACTAGATAAAAAATAAAAGGAGTAATTATGTAAATATGAGATAAACACTGACAGAATCTTGTGATGACGTGAACAAATGGGCTGTTAGTTTACTAAGACAATGACGTGTGTCATTATGACGTCATATAAGGAGAAAGGACATTCAAAATTATTTTCATTTATTAAGTATATAAATATAAATATATAAATATAGATATAGATATATATTTATACGAATTTGGTTTTCGGTTTTGATTGCCAAAACTATATCTAAAACGAAAACCGAATATTTAATTCGGTTCGGTTCGGTTTTGGTAAATTCGGTTCGGTTCTAAGTTCTATTCGATTTTTTCGGTTCGGTTCTAAGTTCTATTCAATTTTTTCGGTTTGGTTACAGTTTTTGATTTATTCGGTTATTACCCGAACAATGAACACCCTACTGAAAACTGAGTTTCTAAAATTACATAATAAGAACTTTAGTATTTTTATGACACTTAAGCATACAATGCTATTATCAGTGAGCTAATTATTAATTTGTTCACGCATAAGTTGTAAAACATGTTATGTGGTGGATGTGGGTGCATACATCTTCAATGAACCACACCATCAGGGCCGGATTTAGGCATGTGCGAGGTGTGTGCGACGGCACAGGGCCTCCAGTTTTCTAAGGCCCCAATATCTAAAGTTGTAACGTTAGTATGAATTTTTAGACGTTTATATTCATGCAAATGATGTTTTATAATGGAATTAATACGTTTTACAGGGTTGCAATATAGTTATTTGAGTCAAAATGAAAAAAACAAAACTTAGAATTCCCTTTTAATGGAGATAATATGGACCGGTTGTCCTAGTGAAGAAGATGACACAAAAGTCAAAATTTGTTTTTGTTTTGCCATCACTTGAGTTATTATTTCAAAGTTTTTTTTAGGAGGGTTATTATACACAAATGTTACTAAAGTTTGTGTAAATGTTCGATTACGTTACTAAAGTTTAAAACGTTACAAATAGGTTACCGAACTTATAGGAACCACACACTTCAATATTTTCAGTGTTAATCGGGTAACCTGAATGCATATTTTCGGATCAGTTAAGTAACATAAATATAACGTTTTTATAAGTTCAGTGATGTTTACAAATATTTTTATAGGTTCAGTAACTCATACAATAAACATGTATACTTGAGTAACCTATCTGTAACGTTTTATACTTTAGTAATGTAATCGAACATTTACGCAAACTTTAGTAACTTCTTTGTATATTAACCCTTTTTAGGAAAAGCAAAACAACCAAGATTTCTAAAAAAAATGTATGTTTAATCCCACATACCATTGTTTAATGTATAACAAATGTTTGGGCAGTATGTTTCAAAAATTCTACACATGTATTTGAAAAAGATATCACATAATTCATGTATGTATGAGAGTTAATCTTTAACAGTTACAAACATAATTTATTAAAGTTAATAAAGAAAAAACTTGAAGTGTATAAACAAACGAACAAAAATAAACAAATTACTATTAAGATGACTAAAAAATGTAATGTCCATAATCAATTAAGTTTGTTGATCTTTTAGCGAATATTGTCTTAGGGCCTTTAACGTAATATGACACAGGGCCTCTGAAATCCATGAGACAACCCTGCACACCATCAACCATGATAAAAAAAATGAGATTTACAGTGTGATATTTCACTTTTATATAGCAAAATGTCCATTTAAATTCACACAGACAAAGTCAAAACCAACAAGATTATCATTATGTGTAGTTGTACAATGTTAAAACATACACAAATCAACTTCATTTTTTTGTTGTTGTACAAAAGAGAATTCACATCCTACGTACTTAATACACCGGACCTCGTTATTAACTTGACACTTGTTCATAGAGTTTAACGCAGTTTCTAACACTATCCTTAGCTTGTTTAGAACTAACCCAACAAATTTGTCAGTTGTTGTCTGTCTCTCCTACTAAGACTCGTCCCAACAGCAAGCTTAACAAGCAATCTGCAACCGATCTTCACATCGACACCAAGAAGCTTTAACGTATCGAACATACATAACATAAATGAAATGGAGACTAAATATTGGTTTCCTCCTTTCGTTTAAATTATAAATAATTTGCATAGATGTATCAGACCTTCTCATAGAAGCCACAGCTCTTAAAGCTGGACCGATTCCCAATAGCATTGCCCAAGAGCTTTTCAAAATGGGATTAGCAACTTGTTGGTTATTGTCCGGTTTAGGTGCTGATGCCGCTAACGAAAACCTTGCAGATTGTGATAATAAGGAACTAAATCTTGCAGAATGTAATACCAAATATATGAAACCTCATGGGTGACGTGTGTCCCGCAATAGTAAGGTATTTAACCGCCCTAATGACAGTAAAGTTCTTAAACTCCTCATAATGCCTAAAAGATCAATATACCAATGTCTTTTGTGCTTCCAAGGTGCTTAAAAGTATTATTTCCAGTACAACTCGACTCACGGGACATGGTAGAAAACCCATGGGTCAGACCTTAATGTCGACCATAATCATTGTGGTGATAATATATAATGAAGCCCCCTATGTCCGGGGACGGAACCAAGGGTGTCCTTAAGGGTCTCGGTCTAAAAGGATTGTGTTCCTCGTTTTGTATAACTTTTTATAAATACACATGATGAAATTGTGTGTTGGTTCTGTCTCTGCCTACGTCTCACTAGCTATTGCTCTAATATCCATTATTAGAATTGACTAACAGCTCAAAATAATACTATGTAACGTGTTGTGTGATTCTATAACAATAAATTAGTTTGTAGTTTTAGCCCAATCAACACACTCATTTCTTTCATAAAAATATACTTGAATCATTTGATATAAAAGAAACCGATATGAGTTTTAATGCATGAAAAATAGAATCTTATATGAGTGTTATAGACATATAGAATAAAGTAAATTCATTGATACTAAAGAAAAAGACTTGCTATATACTTGGCTTGGCTTGAAAATTGGAAGAACAAAATAAAGAGAAAAAGATTAATTAAACCACATAAGGAAGAAAAGAATATGCAAATAAGAATTACATTTTTGTTTATCAAAGTATATCTTTTTCTTTATGAACATGCCAATCTATATTCGAAATGTATGCATATCTTTTACTCTTTGGATAGTTAGAGAAAAGAAAATAATATATCATCAAAAAAATTCCTTATATAATGTACTTTAGCGCCTTGATTTCATTTTATCATCTTTTCTATTAGCTATTGTTCAAAAAGAAAAATTCTCAATTTACAATCAGTTTGTTGAAATGGAAGTGTTACAACATGAACATCCATTGAAACTTATAGATCTAAATACAGAATATCCACGCGATGAAATAGTATACGATGACGAGGAGGAGTTGATTATGAAGCAAGACTTTCGATGTCCATGTGGACGTTGTGGTCAAGAAATCAACTTCTATCACAGGTATTATATATGTGTGATCAGTGTGACTACTCACTTCATAAATTATGTGCAGAGCTTCCCACAACGCTAAGACACGAATCTCATCGTGATCATATTCTTATCCTGTGTCAAGTGTTAGGAGATAAATGGTGTATGTGTCAAGCTTGCACACGCAAGCATGACTACGAGTACCTAAATTATCGTTGTATTCAATGTGATATTTATATTTGTTTAGGATGTTCCAAAAATGGCATAAAAAATCACATGATCTATCACCCCGCCCACCAACATCCAATAATGTCCATCTCTCTAAATATATTGGCCAATTGTTATGCGTGTGGCAACAACCACCAAGGAAACTTTTATCAATGTACCACTTGTTTCAATTTTTTCGCCCATAGAGATTGTGTTTTCCTCCGTAAAAAGTTATTAATTCAAAATTTTAGAAAGGACGGTTTCTTTCATACTCACTCTTGCTTACTCATTTCCAAAAGATGATCAAAAAGCTAAATTTGATCCTAGATGTAAGGTATGTGAAGTGCGATTTGATGAAAATCTTTGGATATATAAATGTGAGAAATGTAGATATTATGCACACGCAGATTGCGCAACTACATCAAAAAAAGGCATCACTCAATGCCATTTGCTTGAATCTAGGTACGTAAATGCCCTGTCCAAATCTAACTTTGTAATATATCGCATTTAATTATCGCCGCATGAAAATTGAGTTTTAGTTAATGAGACTTTAATGATAAAAAAAGTGTCAATAATCTAACTTTCTAGTGATGCTTTTTAAAAAGCGTGAGTAAAAAAATTAAAATTGTGACATTTAATGACGGTTTTGTGGAAAATATGTGTCTCAAAGGAAAAAAAAATATACTCTTGCACTCAATGCTTTGACACTTTTGGTAATTTTATAAACACTTCCTTTTTTCACTAATGACAATATATGCTAGTGAGTGCATATGTAATTACCTTATAATAATTTATTGGCTGTACGTATATTATATGGTCCTGTAGGTACTAGTGCAGTTTCAAAAAATTACAGTGATTCTGACTATAGTGATCTTCTCCATCTCCCATTCCCGGATCAAACCGATGCGTTAAATCATTTTCATGGAGAAAGTGGATCAAAGGCCTTCGAAACAAACCTAACACATCCATTTCATCGACACCCATTAACTCTTGTGGATACAACAACACCAACCTCTTCAAGAATAACAACATCATCCATTCATGATTCAATGAAAATGGTTGAAGTTGTATGCGATGCATGCATAAGACCAATCACAAACCTTCCATTTTACAAATGTACAACTTCTGACGATGGATGCAACTTTGTTCTTCATGCATGGTGCACCCGGTTGCCTACTAAATTTCAGACGATGGGTTTCAATGTCCGTTTTAAACTATTGCCACAAGTCCCTAAATTAATGGGTGTGTTCCAATGTCAGTTTTGTGACTTACATTGCAATGGATTTGTTTACAACTATACACGGTCCTTTCCAAGATCAGAATACAACCTTGACGTTCATTGTGCGCTCACACCTTTATTCATAACACATAAATCTCATCCAAATCATATACTACTACTTGATGAAAGTGAGCAAAGTTTGGAAAAGTATTGTCGTTTGTGCTTGTCTGATGCAAAGACACAACTTGTTTACACTTGTGAGCCTTGTAAATTTACCATACATCCCAAGTGTGCTCTGTTGTGGCCTGATACAGTTAGTCACAAGTATGACAAGCATCAGCTGACTCTAAGGTATTTCCCAGTTGAAAACTATAGCGGTGATTACTTTTGTGAAGTTTGCGAGGAGGAGTTTAATCCTAATTGTGCGTTCTATCATTGCGATCAATGCGTCCAATCCATGCATCCAGCTTGTTGTGTGCCAATACTTCAAAAAGAAACAACACATACCCATTTCTATCCTGACGTAGGTGTTGCTCAATTTGATAATATAAAGTTTGGAGACAGTTTCAAGGTCAATGGTCACCCGCACGTTGTTTCATTATGCCGAGGTGTTGAAAGTGATGGTGAATGCGCCAAGTGTGGTAAGGATTTGGCAGACAAGTTAATCTTGAAGTGTTTACGGTGTAAGTTCACCATTGATAGTAAATGTGTGCTTACGCATGATTATTCTCTAAAACCAATTGTATAGATGGAATTAGGGTAAAGGTTTGTTATATCTACAAATGAATGATTTTTAATCAGACCGTCATTCGTACAATGTTTAAATTAATTAATTTATAATCTTTGTTATAAGCTTTACCTCCCTTTGCTTCTACTTGATCATTCACAATCTATGAGCACCACCCGCTGACCAAGCTGGGTTAATATCCGCAACGCGAAAGGACATGAAGAACATGAACTTGTCCTGAAGCAACAAAAACATGAACAAAATGAATCTTAATCTCAATGTGTTTAGTTTGCTGATGTTGAACACTATAATAAACTTGTAATAACATAAACCTGTTCATTCGGTTTTAAAAGGAGTTTTTCTCATAAGTTGACATTGTTTCTTCAAATTCCATATATCGGTATGCTTAGAAGAGAAAACTAGAATGACTCGAACTATTATATCTCAACTCTAACAACTGTCGATACACATAAACAATAAAGCAACGACTCCACTTTATTATCCATCTTTTGCAACTCTGATGATTATGCCTACGCGACCTCCGTTTCTTACCCATTTCCACCAAACATAACAACACCAAGCTCCTGACACCTGCAGTCTCTCACGAATTTTGTTCCACATTCATACCGTTTTGGTAACACTACTTCCTACGTACTACTGTTTGTTTGAGACTTATATCTAACTACAAAATCATACTTCTTCAAAAAGTATTAATAATGCAGACCTCGTTATTAACTTGACGCTTGTTCTTAGAGTTTATCGCAGATTCTAACACCAAAAATGATTACTGGTGAGATTGCGATAAGTTGGAAAGCATACCACGGGACCTTGGAACTGTACCCAATAATTTTGTCAGTTGTTGTCTATCTGTCCTACTAAGACTCGCCCCAAGCAATCTGGAAACAATCTTCACGTCGACACCAAGAAGCATAATACCCAACCAGTAATGCTTTAACGTATCAGCAAATTCTGTTTTCAGCTGAACAAGTTTCTTAGCCCAATCTTGCCTATATAATGGAGATTGAATATTGGTTTCGTACTTCTATTTAAATTATAAATAGTTTTCACCTGCTCATAGAAGCCACAGCTCTTAAAGCTTGACCGATTCTCAATAGAATTGCCCAAGACTTTTTCAAAAAGGGATTAGCAACTTGTTTGTTATTGTCCTCGTCTTTACCCAAATCAGGGTTAGGTGCTGTTGCCACTAACGAAAACCTTGCAGATTGTGATACCAACGAACTAAATCTTGCAGAATGTAATAACGACTAATGAAACCTCATGGGTGACGTGTCGCAATAGTATGGTATATAAGCGCCCTAATGACTCCCGGTACAGTAAAGTTCTTAAACTCCTCATAATGCTTAAAAGATCAATATACCAATGTCTTTTGTGCTTCCGAGGTGCTTAAAAGTATTATTTGCAGTAGAACTCGACTCACGGGACATGGTAGAGAACCCATGGGTCAGACCTTAATGTCGACCATAATCATTGTAGTGATAATATATAATGAAGCCCCCTACGTCCAAGGACGGAACCAGGGGTGTCCTTGAGGGTCCTGGACCCCACGGACTTTGCGGCGTAGTGTAAATTTTTGTAAAAAACATCGGTTTTTCTAGAACGCACCCGGTCTAAAAAGATTGTGTTCCTCGTTTTGTATAACTTTTCGTAAATGCACATGATGAAATTGTGTGTTGGTTCTGTGTCTCTGCCTACGTCTCACTAACTATTGCTCTAGTATCCATTATTAGAATAGACTAACAGCTCAAAATAATACTATGTAACGTGTTGTGTGATTCTATAACAATAAATTAGTTTGTAGTTTTAGCCTAATCAACACACTCATTTCTTCATAAAAATATACACGATATGCTTGAATCATTTGATATAAAAGAAACCAATATGAGTTTTAATGCATGAAAAATAGAATCTTATATGAGTGTTATAGACTTAGAGAATAAAGTAAATTAATTGATGCTAAAGAAAAAGAATTGCTATATACTTGGCTTGGCTTGAAAATTAGAAACCCAAAATAAAGAGAAAAAGATTAACCAAACCACATAAGCTTTACCTTCCATGTTCTTTTTTGAGTTGTAAAATTTCACGAGATCCCTCCCTTTGCTTCTTCTACTAATTGATCGATCACATTCTATGAGCACCACCCGCTAACCCACTATGAAGCCATAAAATGCAGTTTTCCCCAAGCGGGTTAATATCTGCATACTGAAAACGAGAAAGGACACGAACTTGTCCCGAAGCAACAAAAACACGGAGAAAGTGAATATTAATCTCAATGTGTTTAGTTTGCTGATGTTATATACTATAATACACTTGTAATAACATAAACTTGTTCATTCGGTTTTAAAAGGAGTTTTTCTCACATGGTTGACATGGTTTCTTTAAATTCCATAGATCATTATGCTTAGAAGAGAACACTAGGATGACTCGAATTAACGTAAAGAATATTCACATATCATAAACAAGAAAACAAATAGCAACAATTCCACTTTATTATCCAGCTTTCGCTACTCTCAAGATTATGCTTACGCCGACCTCCATTTTTCACCCATTGCGTCATACATGACAACACAAAGCTCCATGTGCTTGGAGTCTCTCACCAGCTAATCGAATTTTAATCAACATTTGTACTGTTTAGAACGATTACTTCCTGCAAGAAAAAAAGTTATAACCTTGTAACAAAATAATAATATACTGTTTGCTTGATTCATAGTGTTATGTTAGAAAGCATACCATGGGAGCTTAAATGTGTCTTTGAACCATCCTTGTTTATAACTATACCCCACGAGTTTGTCAAGGCGTATGATGATCTCGGAAAATTTTGGTCTAATAGACAAATCTGGATACCAACACTCCTCGATCAATCTACAAAATAAGAACAAAGACCCAAAAAGAGTGAAATTTTTGCATGTGAGTACAGTTTGGATAGTTTTCTACATGAATGACCCGTCCAATCTATTTGTCCGATTTCCCTCTTTGGCAATTCTTTTAGCTTATCGACTTCATCATTTTGCATCTTTGAAAAAGAATCGTCTTAACCCTTTTCAGCGTTAGACATAGAACATAAACATAGATTCAAGATATTGTGTACAGAAATAAAATACTTACTCCTTTAGATCGGGAGGATAAGATTTCGATTTTGTCTTGAATGTCGGTCTCTGGCATCAACACACATCAGCTTAACAGCCTCTTCGAGAGGCTTGGTATAAAATGGTTGCACACCCTCCATCATCTGATCTCATATTAAACAAAACCAAGATCAGATTTTCATATAACTATTCTTAAAAGAAGCGTTAACGGGCAAAGAAAATAAAGGAACGAGTAATCCATAATGGCATGACAAAAAGAACGAAAGGTCAAACGGGTCAAAAGTTGCTAAAATTATATTTTTAGTGGCTAAAACCTCCTGCATAGTTTTATTCTAAATCTTAGGTTATTGCATGAAATTTTAATAGTTTTTTATGTATATTTAAATGAATTCGATTTTCGGTTTAGATTGCCAAAACCATATCCAAACCGAAAACTGAATATTTAATTCGGTTTGGTTTGGTTTTGATAAATTTGGTAATATTGATATTAAGATATAGACTTGACATATTAGGATGTTTATATGATATAAACATAGATATAGATGACATAAGTAGGTTGTGTGAACTTGTTTAGTTTGCTATGCAAACAATGTTACATAATAGAATGTAATAAAGCGAAAAATTTCTCCGTACAAATGTGATCATAATAAAATAGGTTGATTTTGCATTGATGAAAATTTCGGTATGTTATAGATAAACCTCGTAAACGGCCCCTGGAAAAGTAGAATACGTGCTTCATGGTACGCCTATCCTTTTATAGGAAACGTTTCTGGCCCTAAAAGTCACGTTTCCTATGTATATTGGGTAGAAATTAAATAAAAAGTAGTAGATCTAGAGTTTTTTCCGGCGACTGCCATTATGGGAGGCATTTGATGAAGAAGAAGATGCAAAAGAAATACATGTGTAGACAAAACAAAGTACACTAAACAAGTTCCCAATAAAAGTCACTCTACTAGTCTAGTTGTACTTTATTTCTTCTTTTTCTTTCTTTATTTGTTTAAAATGACTTACTTTATAACTCCAAAGTCAAACTTTCAAAAACAAAAGAGTAAATTGCAAAAATCATCCCTGTGGTTTGTAGTTTGTGGCACTAATCATGCCTAGCCGATACTATTGGCACTAATCATCCCTGAGTCGCTAAATGTCCGAAAAAAATCATCCTTATTGGGGATGATTTTTGCAAAATGTTTAACAAAAAGTTTTGCAAAAATCATCCCTCTAGGGATGATTTTTGCCGAACGTTTCACCACTTAGGATTATATATTTTATAAGTATCTTTTTAAATGTATAGTTATAAAACATATTTTATAAATAATAATGATTTTAAAGGCAATATTAAATTTTTTTATAAAATATATTATCCCGGGCGACATGTCGCCCGGGAAACTTGAGCGGGAAAAATTGCCGCCATGATTTTCGTTGATTTTGTATTTCTAAATTTTTAATAAAAATATTCCTGGGCGACATGTCGCCCGAGAAACATTTTATTAAAAAGTATTCAGTTATATAAATATTAAAAAACTGTATAAATTTTAATTAAATGTTTCCCGGGCGACATGTCGCCCGGGAAAGATATTAAATTTTTTTAATACACTAACACACGTTAATTATCACTAAACACGAAGGTTAAACCTGGAAATAGTATCCCGGGCGACATGTCGCCCGGGAAAGTTGAGCGGGAAAATTTGCCGCCAGGATTTTAGTTGATTATTTTGGTCAAATTTAAACCATGTTATCCCGGGCGACATGTCGCCCGGGAAACTCACCACATACTTTGACTAAAAAGTCTATCAAAATTGGTGCCACGTCGGATGGATTTTTGTCGTTTAGCGAGCTTTCCCGAGCGACAAATGTCGCCCGGGAAAAGTTCGTCGCCCGTTCTAGTTTTTCTTGTAGATCTTCACAGAGGTTTTGCTCAATTTGATAATGTAAAGTTTGGAGACATTTTCATGGTTAATGGTCACCCGCACGTTGTTTCATTTTGCCGAGGTGTTGAAAGTGACGGTGAATGTGCCAAGTGTGGTGAGCATTTGCACGACAAGTTAATCTGGAAGTGTTTATAGTGTAAGTTCGCCATGCTTAAGTATGATTATTCTCCAAAACCAATTGTATAAACGGAATTAGCGTATAGGTTTATTATATCTACAAATAAATGATTTTTAATCAGATCGTTATTCGTACAGGGCTACATTAATTAATTTATAATCTTTGTTATAGGCAATTTACCTTCCAGATTTTCTATCATCACAAATTCACTTTTGTGTGTTCCACGTTTTTAAAATTGTTGGGGTTTAGTAATCAATCATTTAAATGCTCACTAATTAACAACTTATAACTTACTCACTCTTGATTTTTGGTTAGAACAATTTTTGAATATTATAATTATATTATATTATAATTATTTAGAGATGTGCGAAATACTGTTCATCGCGAACAGTGTTTGGCTATTACTTTTTGTGTGGGCTCCCAAGTGTTCGGGCCATAAGTATTTTTCTTGGGCTCTCATTTTTGGGCCGGCCCATTTGGAGTTTTTTTTTTCTCTTTCTTTTTTACTTAGTCAAGATTTAAAGCACAAATTGTGATAATAAACCCGCACAAAATAGAAAAAAATAATAAAAAAATAGCATCCCCCAACAACGCGCCACTACAAAAAAAAATTGAATTCTCCACGGTTTTTTCTCTACGGTATAGTTAACCGTGAAATTTTTTTTTATATTGATCAAAATTTTGTCACATTTATGTGTCACAAATCTTTAAAAAAATAATCCACACATATAAGTGTGTACAATTACAACAATGCTACACTTAAAAGTGAAGAATTTTTTTTTATTAAAACGCCACACTTATTAGTGTAGACATTTTGACACTTTTCCACACTTTTAGGTGTGAATATTTAACAATGTTTACATGTTTTGTAATTTTGCCACACTTTTAGGTGTGAACATTCAAAGAATGTTTCCACACTTTTAACTATAGGCATTTTGATAATATCTCCACACTTATATGTGTAGGAAAATTTGTCACACCCATTATTGTCGCGTATAGCAAAGTGTAGCCATTATAATTTTACACATTTTTAAGCGTGGACATTTAACCTTAAAAATGTGGCCAATTCAACTACTTTTTGTAGTGCGCGAAAAATAACGCCCCGCAGCAACGCGCGAGTAATCTTGCTTAAAGAAAAAATAACATAAAAAAATAACGCTACAGAGACCGAAAAAATAAACCCGCACAAAATAGAAAAAAATAATAAAAAAATAGCGTTCAGCAACAACGCGCGAAAAATTAGCGCCCCGCAACAACGCGCGAGTAATCTTGCTTGTTAGTATATATACTAAAAGTTGTTCAAAAACCAAAATGTCGTATTGATGTTGGGCTGATTTTGGGCTGCCCTTCATTGTCTAGCCTGAGTCCATAGTATAGATATTTATTAATTTATGTGTTTTTTTATACAATTGTAGTAAAAATATTAATGTGTATGCAGCTAACCATTGTGGATATTAGTTGAACTTTAAAATCACAAAAACATATTTGCTGGCGTGATATTTATAATTTTTAGAAACACTTGCATATAAATTACCATATAATTATTAGGTTGTCATATGTTTTTCCTTTGCAAGAAAGCCATTATATTTTAATGTAAGAAATACTAATAAACATGCCCATGTTTACGTTTTAAGGATACAAAAGTTTCAAATAATTTCTATACAAGACGCACAAATAATAATGTGAATCGACTTACATTAATTAATTTATGTTAGCTTATTCTCAAAGTCATGTTCTATTATAAATAGACATAATATCTTATGTAACTGACATTCAATAAATATTATCAAATATCTCGTCTTATCGATAGAACGAGAAATTCAAAATTGAGATTATTTTTAATATGTTAAATGAAGGAGCATTTGATTGTAAGAAATTATGGAAGATTAATTTTTCTAAAATATCATATAAGTTATATCTACTAAACAAAGCTTATATCTTCAATTGCTAATTTTTTTTTTAAATACGTACTATTTTTTGATAATCTTGTGTGTCAAACATGACAAAAATAGCATTAAGAGATATTATTGCAAAGTTATATCATATATAAATTTGATACATATATCATCTAAGTGTGATGGTGATATTATGCTAATTTTATTTGAGATAATGTAGATTAGTAGTCATATTTTAATCATGAGAAACCTACCAGATTATGGAGCTAATCAGACGAATGTTAAGCTCGTGTATTCTTAAACTATTTACACGAAAGTCAAATCTCATTTTAATCAGGGTATTTCTTAAACTAGGCTAAGACCTTTTCAAAATGGGATTAGCAACTTGTTTGTTATTGTCCTCGTCTTTACCCAAATCCGGGTTAGGTGATGACGCCACTAACAAAAACCTTGCAGATTGTGATGCCTACGAACTAAATCTTGCAAAATGTAATACCGAATAATGAAACCTCATGGGTGACGTGTGTCCCGCAATAGTATGGTATATAAGCGCTCTAATGACTCCCGCTACAGTAAAGCTCTTAAACTCCTCATCATGCCGAAAAGATGTACAAATGTATAATGTGTTGTGTGATTCTATAACAATAAATTACTTTGTAGTTTTAGCCCAATCAACATACACTAATTTGTTCATAAAAATATACATGATATGATGCATCATTTTTTTTGAACGGCGGATATTATTAGAACACAACTAGCAAGAAGCTAGAGAAAACATTACAAAGAAACTAGAGAAGGGGTTTTAAGCCAATCTACCCAACTAAAACTAGCCTTGCTCCTATTTTTATTTTTTTTGAACGGCTGAATTTATTAAAAAACTAGCAAGGAGCTAGAACCAACAAAAAAGAGTTATATGTTTACAAGATAAGGATTTTTAAACCAATCTATCAAACTAAATTTGAATTTGCCCTTATGCTTGCACCATTGGAAGGATCGAGCCACAATATCGTCGAAAAGAGAAGCTTTTGAAGGGATGGTAGAGCCAAACACCACTTGATTCCTGAAATTCCAAATAGACCACCAACCAATGTAAATAATACCTTCAAGAATCTGTTTACGCCTCGAAGAAAGAGTAAGACTCGAAGTCCACATCTCCCACTCCTCAAACGAAGAAACATGAGGAGACTTTACATCCCACCAAGAAGCTATATTGTGAAAGATGTCCCGCGCCATAGAACAAGCAAAAAAGAGATGAGAAGATGACTCGGCATGATTCTCACAGATGGGGCATAAGATGGAATTAATATCCAGACCTCTTTTAGAAAGGTTAAACCGAGTGGGTAAAACGTCATGTTTAATTTTCCAAGCAAGGATGTTAACTTTGATAGGAACCATCTTTCTCCAGCTGAATTTGGAAGAAACCTCGGGGAGCAAGTGATCATCAATAATTTTCCTAACCGAAGCAACTGAAAAATATCCTGAACCTGACAAGGACCAAAACCATCTATCTTGCATGTTTAGGAGCTGGAGATCAGCTAAAGAATTAATCATATCGGTAAATTGTTCGAGCTCAACACCACCTCTAGGCATACGACGTAAAGAAAGTCTCACGTTGTCATGCACGAGCTTGGAAGCAACATTGATTTGCTTACAAGTTTCTAGCTTATAGATGCGAGGGTACAAGAATTTGAAAGCGATATCACCCTTCCATGTATCTTCCCAGAACAAGGTGTCAACACCATTACCAATCTTTTTCTTAATAAGCCCAAGTAAGTCAATACCTTTATTCTTAAGATTGTGTAATTCGCGTATAACGTCTAACCAAATGGATGGAAAAGAAGACTTAGCTGTTGTACTGAGATTACCATCCTTTCCATGCATGGCTTAAATAAATTTAGCCCACAAAGAAGTAGAGTCGGTTTTAAATCTCCAAACCCATTTAAACATGAGAGCGCGATTCATAGCAAAGAAACTCGAAACTCCTAAACCTCCTCTATCTTTGGAGGCCAAAACTTTATTCAAACTAATGAAAGATAACTTCTTTTCCATAATATCTACCCCATTGAAGAAGCGACTACGGATAGATTCCATCCTTTTAAGCACCTGCGAGGGAACTTTAAACAAAGACATGTAATAGATAGGAGTCGAACCTAGAACCGATTTGAGGAGAGTAAGACGACCTCTTATTGAAAGAGTTTTCATCTTCCATTTGGATAAGCGAGCTAATAATTTATTAACTATGTCGTCCCAAGAGTTAATACGAGACATAGAACCACCAATTCTCGAACCAAGGTATGAGAAGGGAGATTTAAGCTGTAAACAACCGATCGAATGAGCAGCTTGATTCACTATATCATCGTCTACAGCGATCCCCATAAGTTTGCTCTTGTGCATATTAATACTAAGACCAGACGCACAAAAGAAGCATTTCAGCACTTTAATAATGGTCGAGATGTTGGAGTTAGACCATTGCCCCAAAAAAACCACATCATCGGCATAGAACAAGTGAGAAAGATGAAGATTCGAACCGATTGAAACACCCTTGAACATACCTGCATTGACAACATTCTGAAAAGAAAGATGTAGACTTTCCATGATCAAAATGAAAAGAAAAGGGGATAAAGGATCTCCTTGTTTGAGGCCTTTATGAAATTGGAATTCTTTTGTAGGACTTCCGTTCACAAGAATAGAGCCTCTAGAAGAACGTAAACAGCTATGAATCCAACCACACCATCGATCGCCAAAACCAAACTTCTTCAACACTTCGTCAAGATAGTCCCACCTGACCGAGTCGAAAGCCTTTTCAAAATCGACTTTAAAAATCATAGTTTGCTTTTTTTTGGATTTACACCATTGGATCAAATCATTAAGAATGAAGGGACCGTCTAAAATTTGTCTACCCGCAACAAATGCCGATTGCACATCACTAACAATATCCTCCAAAACACCAACTAAACGGTTCGCCATGATTTTAGCAATAATCTTATATAAGCTCCCAATTAAACTTATAGGACGAAAGTCTTTAACCATGTTAGCGTTTTGAGATTTAGGAATCAAGGCAATAAAGGAAGAATTACCACCTTTAGGAAACGACCCGTGTTGAAAGAAATAAGAAACAACTTCTATGACATCTTTTTCTAACAGACTCCAATATCTCCGATAAAACCCAAAAGTGAATCCATCTGGTCCTGGAGATTTATCCATACCACAGTCCCAAACTGCCCTTTTTAGTTCTTCTAAAGAAACATCTTTTTCCAAATCGACTTGAACCTCCGAAGAAATTTGGTTAGGAAAGTTCATATCAAGAAAAAGACGAGTAGAGGATGGGCAGTCAAATCTATTTTTGAAGTGAGATAGAAACTCATCTTTAACCATAGAAGGGGAATCAATCCAAACGCCGTCAACTAAAATGCCTCTAATAGCAAGGTTGTTTCTTTTTTTATTAAGAATACCATGGAAGAATTTTGAGTTTTCATCACCTTTAACAGACCATTTGATTTTGGCCTTTTAAGCCACCTCCAAAGACTTTATCTTTTCCATATCTAAAAGTGAAGTCATCACGTTCTTACGGTTATTTAGAAGATCCGAGTTAGCATACCCCGCGTCAATAGTCTTGTCGATGTCAATCAGTGTACTTTTCAATTTGGTGTTCTAGTATGTCAAGCTTTCTTTTTTGGTATTTGTCCACGAACGCAACTTCGTCTTTAAAAACTTCAATTTGTTCATAAAACGGAGCATGGCATTAGAATCATCAGACTGATAATCATTCCAAACTTGTTCCACAAACTTATCGAAACCTTCTAACTCAAACCAATAGTGATAGAAGCGAAATGGGGTAGGACCATAATCAAAACATAACTCGCGCAATAAAATTGGACGATGATCCGACAAATAACGATCCAAAGATATGGCTGAAATATTTGGACATGATTCCATCAAACCTTCTGAGATAAGAAAGCGGTCAAGTTTACTCATTTTAGCAGCGGATTTATGGACCCATGTAAAAGAACAGCCTCCCATAGGAACATCGACCAAACCACTAGATGAAATAAAAGAGTTAAAGATGGCAGCCCCTTGAATGTTAAAGATGGAACCAAAACGTTCATCTTGAGTGCGAACCTCATTGAAGTCCCCCATTATAACAACTTCACCAGCCCAGTTATCGATAATGAAGTGTAAGTAATCCCAAATAATCTTTTTATCGGATAGCTCTTGGGGAGCATAAATCGATACAATGAGATAATTTTTAGAGCTATGAATCCATTTACCTCTAATGGCGACAAAGTAATCCGAGATCGTAGAATTATGTTTTTCAAACATACAAGGATCCAACACACAAAGAATACCACCCGAATTACCAACTGAAGGACCACAGATATAATCGAAAGAAGAGTTACCCCAACACAGTTTGACATTACAAATATCAATATTCTCCATTTTTGTTTCTTGAAGAGATAAAAAGTTCACCTTACTTTTGGTACAAAGCTCCCTAACCCAATCTTTTTTAGTCTTTTGGGCAAGACCTTGAATATTTAGGGACAAAAAATTCATCGATTCACTTCATTCACTCCTTGAAACTCAATGATTTCTTCAATATTTTTGATGCACCCATCCATCTTATACCCCATTGTATGTCCTACCTTCACCAACTCTTCCATAAATTGCAGAAAAGAACCTTGTGATCGAGGTGTTGTTGCTTTCTGAAAATGGCTAGAACAGGCAAAAACTTTTCCATCCTCTTTTGGTTTATGGTTTGGTTTATTTGATACAACATCCTCCTGTGACATTGTGTTCTCCCCTGAATTGATGTTTAGAGGAAGATCATGATTCGAATTTGCTTCTGTGGTATTATTAGGTGTGAAACCTGGAGGGTATTTCAAAGTATCAGCAGTTTGTGATCGATCGCCGACAATAACATTTTCATGTTTCTTGTTTAATATATCATTGATGTTAAATGGATCTTCTGATTGTGCCTTAACAGACTCTTTATTTTGAGATTGCGCTTCATTAAGGGAGTCTTTCTCATTCTCAAACACAGTTTAGGGATTCTCTCCTCGTCGCTTTCACTTTGAATTGTAGCATTGTCGGATTCAGTTTGAGTGTCGTCTTCCTCCATGAAGTCAGGGTTCCAACCAGTAACTTCTTTAACACGGGTCCAATACACTTTACCTTTAACTATGATTTTAAATGATTCAAATATGTTTTCAACCATTTTTGTTTTGATGCAAACTCTTTTCCTGTGAAAACAGGAATCCTCTTTGTCATCTTCGTATTATAAATCCCCCCATTTAGAGGTGATTTTGGTGAAAGTGTTCGAAGACCAAGCCATGATTAGGACTCCTTCTATGTCAATCCAAGCAATTCTCTCGTCAGTGTGAAACGAATCTGAAGGTTGTTGTAGACTAGAAAACCAAGAGCCTGCACCAACATGGGATAGGAAATTTTCTTTTGCCTTAATAGTTTGAAAAGAAATCAAAACTCATAACCCTCCCATGTATTTTATGGTAATATCAGTGAATCCTTCAGTATCCAAGACCATCTTGAGGTTCGATAATGAACTAAACTCCTTTACTTTCCCGAGTAAAGATAAAGAAAAGTCACGGTCTTGATAGCAAGAGTCGTCGAGAACTAAGGCAGGTTTCATCTCATTCTCCTTGATACTATTGAGAGGACCTTTTTTAACGGCAAATGCATAAGAACCAGGGGCAGTATTAGCTGAGTTTTTGTAGGAAACCTCAACAAAAGTTTTCTTCCTGATATTAGCACGATTATGTTCGGCATAAAAGGTAGGTTTAGACTACCTTTGAAAACGACTTCTTGAAGGGAATGTAAACATCCACAACAGAACCATAATCTTTACAAACGTTCCAAAGATCTTGAGCGCGAATATGATTAGGGAAGTTGGTGACGTAAACGATTTTAGATAGCTGTTGGATTTGGTCTTCTTTTGATTTAAAACAACCCCGATTGCGATCGCCCATATTGAAAAGCAATAAAAAGCAGAATTGAAAAAAGTGAATTAGGGCTTTGGAAATTAGTTTAATTAGGGATTAAATTGATGAATTTAATGGAAAAATTGAGATGGATAACAAGATAAGCTAATTAAAAGCAGATAAATGATACTATAGTCATTATCGCCACGTAGTGAGACGTTTACAATTTTCGTGTCGGTCTCTAATTCTCAAAAATCGTTTTCTTAAAGAGATCTTTAATCAATGGGACCTATGAGTATAAAAAGAAAAATCTATTATGATGTCAAGAGAATCCTAGAATTAGGATCATTTTTAAATAAGTGAAATTAAAAGAGAGATTAAAGTAAACTTAATGATGATATAGTATATATATATGCAAGCAATTGATGACAAAAAGTATCAAATGCATAATTAAATGGATCTTATTATGTTCGAAAATCATTAGTATTTGAAAATCAAAATGCAAAAATCTTTAGTTATTATTGACATACACAATTAAAGCGATACTGAAGACTTGGAAATTATAAGGGCTGACGCCAAGTTCACCGGCCAAGTTATAAGGCTTTTCACTTTTTTTTAAAGTGAAGCTTAAAGGTGTGTTATAACTTGAGTGTTGTAGAAAAAATGTTTTAGAATTAAGTTATAAGTCTTGAGTTATTAAAAAAAGGTAAAGTGACATCACATTTTGCTATAACATCGTCAGATAACACCGACGATGCCTACAGCTCTTAAAATTCGTTGAGGGTCCATGTCCTCCTATACGCAGGGACGGAACTTAGAAGGGACCGAGGGAGGGGGGGGGGGGGTCAAAATTTTCGACCTTATGTATATTTTATAACTTTTTATATATGATTTTAGTCATTTTTTATACAAAAAATTCATTGTAATGTATATCGCATCTTTTAAAATAAATAGTTTTCAAGTTCGCCCATCTATAAAAAAAGGTTCAAATTCCGTCCCTACCTATACGCACGGGACTAAAGTATAGAGTAGATTGAGTGTATATGCAAAATGCATGGTGTATCACTAGTGTATGGTACAAGCCAATATTGCATGAGATGGTGTTTTTTAATCATAAAAAGTAGGCATATAGTATAGGAGCATATGATAAAACGTAACATAATAGGAATGAACCCATAAAATGATCCCATTTAGTAGTGCCCCCCATGCCCCATGGAGTAACCAAATCTTGGACACAACATTATGAAACTGGCTTCCACTTTCATTTCTGCAACATAACACATTGTCTACATATACATAAATTCAATTTTTTATCCATTTTACAAGTAGCTTTCTTTTAGAGCATCCATTTTACAAGTTGTTGATGGATATCACTTTCTCCGTCTCACAATAAGTGCACTAGATACCGTGTCAACCACGCTTAACTTAAATTCATATGAAAAAAAAAGTAAAAATAAGAAACAACCGACAACTCGGCTGATGAATTTGGTGCCGACTCTTATAACGCGAGGGGATACCGTGTCAACCCATAAGGTCGCATTATAAGACTATAACGCGCCGTATAGTGCACACACCGACTGCTCTAAGTAACAACTATGAATGTTACATAGTTTCAAAAAAGCACATGTCAATAAAAAAGAAGATATTTATCTTTTTTAAAACTTTTTGATTGGTTGATAGTTGTTAATTGTATGATAAAGTATTATTTTTTTTTATGTGAAAAATGTTAGATACAAATAATCACTTCAATACAAAAAGCAGCCAAAAATTCCGAAAGAAACCATTTCAAAGTCAAAATCAATAAAAGAAATTCAAACCAATTTAATATCACAGGAAGAGTAGTTGGGCTACTTAATTACCACCTAGGTGCTTTAGGGTATACTAGTAATCTGAAATCGTTGATATCAAAGCTTGATCCAGTAGTATACAGACAGCGATTAACATCCTTTCAAGTTGAATGTAATTTTATAGATCATGTTAATGAATTACAATTAAAATAAACGTATAAAAGTTTTTTTTAATAAAATTTAACGAGCCCACTTATTTATTAAGTCTCACAATAAAACTAACATTATCTATCATGCTGAAATCAACTTGAAATGATCTCCATCTATATAGTCACGAGTCTATACCAAATAGGGAATAATATAACAACACAAGGTATTTATGGTGTCACGGGTTAAATGACATGGTTAAAAGTACCATCACCTTAGATTTTTTACTATAACATCAGAACTTGTAATTTAGCGTAAAACACCATTCATTCATCACTCCCGTTATATGACACCCAACGATCAATGCATAACCCAATAAAAAATAAATACAACACAGAAAACCAAAAAAAGAAAAAGAAAAATGCCTATGACTTAGCTAGTGGGGATGGTGCCAACCATGGTGCATTTCTCATGCCACAAAATGGCGTTGTGAGATGACACGAGGCTTACCGGGCATACTTACTAAACTCTCTAGGTGATGTTAGTACTTAGTAAGCCTAAAAGGAAGATGTATTTGATTATTTTCACTTGATACCTACTTTCTTAAATACATACAATGACCATTATCCTTAGAACAATACAAATTTGTATAATAACGTTGACATCACACATCATTTTCCCATTTGTATACACCGCTATCACCAATAAAAATCTACTATAAATCATCCACATGTATTTTTAGGCAATTAACAACTTTAAAAATATTTATGACATTTCTTTTTGAAAGCAACATGACATTGGTTTTGGTTTGCAAGTTTCTCTACCTTGGCTAATTTATTGACATTTAAATCTTTTTTTGTTACCTTCATGGAAAGAGACTTGAAGATACCTAAACTAAGAAAACGAGGTTGTCTCACATCTAAGCTTACATGCGAAATAATTCAAAATCACTTAAAATTACGCCATTTTGATTAGTATGTATTTTTTTAAATATGAGTAGTGGAACTAATATATGCATAGTGAAACGTTTTTAATGATGTATTAAATCAAACCATTGTTGAATCTAGAACTAATTTTTTACTTAATAGAACACCCAACAATATGATATAGAAAAACATGTATCAAAGTGAACCAAACTTTAGTGATGTTGTGATGTTATCAAGAGAAAACACTAATATTCTGAAAGACATGATACAAATGAGGTATTTTTTGAAAATTTTGCACGTAAGTTTAAATGTGAGACAATCCTATGTTCACGTTGCTTATTGTAAATTATGTGTTCTATAATATATTTCAATAACAACAAATGAAGCATTGTAGTGTCGATGAAGGATGAACAAAGAGGGTTTAGTAGAGCCAATAAAATAGTAGCAGTTTATTCTTTTTAGTTATCATCATCTTTATGAATTAAACCCTTCGTATACCATCTTTTCCTCTGAATAAATTAGTCAAAGTCAAACACCAATTTAAACGGCTTAGAATAATCTTAGGTTGATTTGACAGTTAATATATAATGTAATGTCATCATTTTTTCTCTATGTTTTGTCGACAATAGAAGAATTGTGTTAATAATAAATAAAATCCATAGATTTTCTATTTTACAGCCTTTTCAAATACATTATAAAAAAAGCAATTCTAAAATTTTGCTAAGGTTATAAAACTGTGTACCACCCGAAATGTGCATTTTTGAGAAAAACTTTGACGGCATTCAAAAGAGTTGCACAGGGTCAGGGTTTATCCGTCGATTAAACCTTTTAAAAAAAGTTGTAAAATTGTGTCATTGTGTAGACATGAGTCAAAATTTGTTATTTTGAGGAAATGCTATGTCAACATCTAAAAGAGTTACATGAGTCAGGGTTTATACGACGATTAAACCTTTTGAAGAAAATTATAAAATTATGTGTCATCGTGTAGACATGACTTAAAGTCTACTTACCTCTATATTCATTGTCATTTGATAAAAAAGTTTGTTTTCGAGAATTGAAAGTCTTAACTACAAATACTATTTAGTATATAATTTTATAACATGACATATACAACTGCACAAATTAGATATTTTGATTCATAGTAACTCAACTTCATTCTAACCAAGTATCTAAAGATAAAAAACTTGTCTTTATATTTCATGGAGTTACAAATTACATCCACATGTCTACAACCAAGGCCGTTTTGTTGTTTTCGGTGGTGATGCTTGGTAGCGGGTGCAAGTTTTACATTTATAATCATGACTAATTAAACTACAAAAAATGCATACGAGCAAGTATACTCGTTCATTCATAGTAAAGTTGGGTAAGTCGAGTTCGTTCCACGGGACCTGGTAATAATCATTACATAATAACGGAATAAGCAAATAGGTTGTCACGATCCCTATCACTTCTAAACACAAAGAACATTTCATTTTTAATTCATTCATGGAAAAAACAATACTTGTGCGAAAAGTATATTTCATTGATATGAGAGTTGATTTGTTGGTTAAACATGATTGTATGACTCACAAAAACATTGTTTATATAGATTCGATCCATGGTGTATTTCACAAATCTATGTATATTTAAATCGATGGTGATCTCTTTCGGCCTATGAATACCATACTTTCTAAACCATTTTTAGTCCAATTGCTATGAAAAGCATGATTTCGTCAAGTGATTCCAACTAGCCCTTTCGGCCTATACTCGAGTTTAAGATCAAAACAAGCCTTTTCAATATGTTAATTTGACGATGTCAAGCATCAAAATCTCTTACTCATTCGTGCACTAATTTTAAGAGAATGAAAACATAACCGGAAGTCCTTTCGGCCTATAAATCCGTTTTAGGTTCCATCAACATATTAATCAACGAGTTTATTCTTCAAACAAACCACAAGACAAATCATAGATTCATGCAAACAATCTTAATCAACATTCACAATCAATTCAATATCATTTTTGCACAAGTATATCAAAACTACTCATCATTCATTTCAATAACCTCGAAACTCAATTCAAACATATTGTTCATAATGTAAATGTAAGTAAACTTCTGCAAATAAGATCAAGGATTATACCTAGAACAACGATTACACAAGAGAACTTAGACTTGGATTTAGAGCAATCCAAACGCCTCCAATCAACCAAGAATACCAATTCCAAATCACCAACTAGTGATCAAGACCTATACCCACGTTCTTGCTTCACTCTTGGAATTCTCAGAGTTATTCTAGCCTTTTGGGAGAGTAATTAGGGATTCTTAACTTTTGTCAAGGGTTAGAGAAGTGTGTGTGTGTAGCTAAGACCTCCTAGTATGATTATATAGGCTAGGTACATGCTTTGGGAGCAAGAAAACGAAGTTCCAGTGTTAATAGAGGGAAATGATCAGACTTGGAGCTTAATGGTTCATTAATTCTTCCATAATTGGTACTTTTGTAACTGAAAAACATCGTCAGCCAGGCGGCTGGAGCTCCAGCCGGGCTGCTCGTTGGCCTCTGCCAGCCTGGGCGGTTGGGTCTTCGCTCCAAAACGTAAAGTGGTGTTTTCTTTGTCATTTCTTCTCCTTTTTCTTTCCTTTTGGTTGGGTTGGCTCATATAACTTATAAATGGATTAAACACTTGTATTTCGCCTATAATGGGCTTCCAAAACTCCTTATCAAAGCTTCTCTTGTCGGGAGATCTTCGAAAGTCATTTTCTTCACGTTTTCTTCTCATTTTCTCGTCTTTTTCCGTCTTGGATAACTATAAACATGTAAACTTCACTTTGCATAATATTACTAATAAAAGTTATCTAATTAGCCAAATATCTTATATAAAAACATAAATAACGCTCCTAAAAACATACTCGATTTGAGTGTTATCAGGTGGCCTAAGCAATAGCAAGAAAGAGACCTCATTATACTTGTTAACTAAAGAGAAGTTGCATATAAAATTGAATTACATAACTCATATAATTTTAACATTATACGTATTTATATGCAAAACTAATAAAAATATGACATCTTTTAAATGGATGTCATGTGTGACCGCACCTTTCACACACCCCTACAAGACCCCTCCGTCTACGGCGTGTCAATCATATATTCATTGATGTAAAATTCCTAAAGATCAAGTACACAAATGTACAATTAGAATTCATCAAATCATTGCTTATATGTTATGATCACTATCTGAAATATCCTACAAAATGTAATATTTCTAAACTACCAGACACAATTATAAAAAGCCATATCACTTAATACTACGTACTTTGAACGAAAAACCAAGTACATGCATGCTTTTTAACATGGAATTACCCATTGTTAACTGGTCATTTCTAACGTCACATACAAAACCAAATGCCTTGACTTAACATGTAAAGCCAAAAAATAGATAGAGTTTTGAAATCTAATTTTGTTTAGTATCAACAAACTTTGCAATATTTTTGCTATAGATTAGAATAACGTAACTGATAACATTTAAGTTTAAGCTACAATTCAACATGTGCTAATTAAATATTTGCCTCCCAAAATTTAAGGGAGTGATTTATAGATTAGGTTAATTTCATTTTAAACGGTTTAGATTTATTTTTGATTTAATCTGACGGAAGAGAAGAGATACCATGTTATTATTTTTTCTCTCTGCTCCATCGGCAATAGAAAGGGCAATAAACCAATGTAATATATTATGGGAGTTAAAATATTGCCAATACCCTTTCTAATTTTTCGGTTTTTTTTATTTTGTTTATGTTATAAAACTGCGAAACGAAAAGTACGGAATAAAAATTATAAAATTTAACAAATCAAAGTATTAAACTGTCAAAAAATACGAAACAAAAACTGAAAAAACTATGTTGTACTATTAACCGAAAGAATAAAAGAGATAAAATTGATACTTTTTGTACTTTATGTGAGATAAGAGACTATTTATAACACAACTCATATATTATTTGCACCCGCACTCCCATGGATGCCCTAAAATAAATTTAATACTATCCATCTTAACAGTAGACGTTATTTTTGATACGGAGTATTTACTATAGCTTTTAATTCATGTCACATGTTGCTCTTAAAATGTTGCACGTGTTATAAGACAAAGGTACAAATAATTTGACCACAAGTACACACGCTTTACAATGTGTCATATGCACTAGATTGATAATGAATGGGTGTGTAGCTTGAACCGCATTAATTACTACTCTCACCGTCTCTAAATAAGTGTTCATTATTCATTTTTAAAGTCTTTTTTCATCAACTTTGACCTTAAATTATTTTGTTTATGTTATATAATACTTAATGAAAAATATATCAATGAAAATACATTTAAAACCCAATCAATTCATATATTTTGCATCAAGTATTATAACACAAAAAATAATAATTAAGGTCAAAGTTGCGAAAATTTGACTTCAAAAATCAATAGTGGACACTTATTTAGAAACGGAGGGAGTACTCTCAAGTTTCATTAAAAAGTACCAAAAAGTATCAGAAAGTACTAAAAAGGTACAAAGATTCTATTTGTATCCCTCTGTTTTTTCGGTATTTTTTTATCTTTTTTATTTTTTTTAAAATTTTGTTTATATTATAAAACTGTGAAATTGAAAGTGCGGAATAAAAATTATAAAGTTTAATAAGTCAAAAGCATGAAACTGTCAAAAAATACGAAACAGAACCTGATATAAAAATGCGTTATACTATAAAAAGGGAGGTACAAAAGGAATCTTTCGTACTTTTTGGTATTTTTTAGTGGGCCAGGTGAGGTACCAATATTAGTACCCTTATGTTATATGTACCCCTAAAACACCGTTTGTACCCCCTGTTTTTTTGGCTTTTTTATTTATTTTTATTTTTATAATTTTGTATATGTTATAAAACTGTGACACGGAAAATACGGAACGAAAAATATAAAGTTTAACAGGTCAAAAGTATGAAACTGTCAAAAATTACGGAACAGAAACTGATAAAAAAACTGCGTTGCACTGTAAAAAAAGGGTGCCAAAAAGAATCTTTGTACCTTTTAGGTACTTTTTGATGGGCCAGGGGGTACCAATAGTAGCACCCCATTAAAAATTAGGCGCCACTATTTGGCTCATAAAAAGGATGTTTCGTACTTTTGATTTTTTGTGTCTCTCAGTTTACAGTACAACATAGTTTTTATCAGTTTCTGTTCCGTAATTTTTAACAGTTTAATTCTTTTGATTTGTTAAACTTTATTATTTTTGTTCCGCGCTTTCAATTTTCCAGTTTTATAACATAAACAAAATTATAAAAATAAAAATAAAATTAACACATTAAAAAAAACCGGAAATTATAGAGGGGGTACAAATGGCTATTTAAGAGGGGTTTTTATATCCTACCCCTAAAAATTATTACTAATTTCTTTTTTTATGTTTATATAATGAAAGTTTTACCTTTAACTAATTACTCCATCCGTCTCAAAATAAGTGTCCAGTTTGACTTTTCATAGTCAAACTTGCTAATACAAATAATGTCTAAAAACGTCATTTATATTTTTCGACTCATCTACGTTTTGAAGATGACAAAATGTAAAAACGTCTACGATAAAAATAAACGTTTACGTGTTATTAATCGTAAATTTCCATTTCGACGTAAATCACTTAAGGTATGAATAAATAAATGCTTAATTTATTTTATGATCAAAGGAATTTTTATTTTTCTCAAACCTTACATTTTTATAAAATGTAACAAATATTTTTTAAAAACTTATACAAAACATTTTGTGTTTAAAAAAATGTTTTAATCAAAATAAATATTTTGAATTCAAATTTTCTACCTAAAAACGGCTAGAAATGTTCCAGAAAACACCTCCCCTG